>CABIKL010001997.1:0-13626 GCA_902196195.1 Aptinothrips rufus
CCCCCCCCCCCCCCCCCCCCCCCCCGATCACATGAATTTTATACTGTCTGAGACTCTATGTGGTTACGAGAGTGGCTGTCATCGTAAATCTGACGGTTTTAAACAAATAAGTTCACGTCTCTTCGTTAGGCTCTCGATTTAACGAAATATGCATGCCGTAAAATCCACTGCTTGGCACTAGCAGCAACTGTCAATTTAAATTCAGCTGTCCCATGATTTATGGACAGCCCCCAACGGACAGCGAGCGCAGCGCGTTAACACTCTAAACGCGAGCAAGGCTCCGCGAGCAGCACCACTTCCAGTCTCATGTCAGTGACAGCTGCAGCAGGTGTTGAGGCACTCACAGTTGGTCAGCCTTGGTGGCCCCGTACGAGGCAACGGGCCGCGCTCGCACCGACTCATCCCCCATGCCGCTCAGGTCCTCAACCTGCGAAACCACAAACACACAGAATGATTAAACTTTATGGCATTTGGAAGAAAAAATTTCGAGGAATCAGTCTGTCATGCAATCACGTGTACAAAATTTCGGCATTTTTGATAGAAATATATTGATATTTTATATCGCTTTCGGAATAAATTTAATATTACTAGTGGTATTCGGTACTGCCCTTAAATTTAAGTTGAATAATTATTGATTTGATTGCCTGTAATCTGATGTAATCAATCTAATCATATAGTCGTGCGTGCTTATTTGAGTCGAAAGACTGACCCCTCAAAATGTTTACAAACGTATAAAAATGTCAAAAAATTTGAAAGGCAAACCCGAGGGCAAACCCTGACTTTACAGCATATGACTCCGGTGGATAAAATTCTTGAAAAAGGCAAGGGTACGTTTTTTAAATTGTCATTGCTCTAAAAAAAACATTTAAAAAACGACAACTGTGGAATTTATTACTGCGCTGTATTTCATTTCTATCTACAGAACTAGCGTCGACGTCACCGTGCTTTATTCCTGGGAATTTCGTTTCCTTTCTTGTAATGTCGATGGCGTACGGATCATGGGGGGGGGGACTGTGTGTGGTTTGCCGAAGCGGGAGATGATTCGCCTCCATCCCATCCAGCGCAGAGGTGATTGCAATACATCGTGGGAGAGGAGCGCTCCTGTCAGTGACTGGCTGGCTGTCACCACAACACACGGTGCGCCACACCGCAGCCTTAGGGTAGGGTCTCCCTCGATCCTTTCGATTCTAAATAAGGGAGCCCAGCCCAGGGGCTGCTGCAGCTGCAGATGCGAAGCCGTCCGAAAACACGGAGAAAGGTCAGGCGAAATAGATGATCAGGTAGTAATGTGCGAATAGAACCTTTTTTTTTCTTTCTTTTTTTTGGACTTCGATTCTAATCATAACAATTTTTTTTTTCGAATTGAATCAAATTGTGAAAAGTCTGCTCGAATCGAATCAAAATTAAGTTAGTGCGCGAGTATATGTATAAAAAGATGCAAAAGTGCACAGGAAAGAGGAGGAGGTACAATATCAATAGAGGAATTCTTGAAAAGCGGAAACTAGTAGGTACCAAAATGAGCAAAACTCCTAGAGAAAAACGGATTCAAATCGTTGGCGCATTTCTAGCATCCGTCCTATTAAAAACCGGTAAGAACGCGCGACGTAAGAATAGGTACAACAGTCCACTGAAGGTAAGTAATCCTGAGAGTTATTCCTTCCAGAATTATTGTGGTCGGTAGATCTTTGTTATACCATCGTTTTAAGGACGCTTCCCCTCCATCCGCTTGTCTTTGTCTCACACCTTGCATCATCACATTATGCAAGAATCGATCTCGTCGAATATGAATGTTGTGTTTCTGTACGTTTCCTGCAGGATTGCCATTCCCACGCCAACAAGGGTTGGTGGCGTGGCGCGGCGCGGCGTTGTGTGGCGTGGCGTGGCGTGGCGTGGCGTAGCTCGGCGTGGCGTGGCGCAGCGCGTCGTTGCATGACAAGGCCTGGAGCGGTCAAAAGATGACGGGAAAGAGACCAGAAACAAATGGAACGGAGAGACGATGAAGATGAAAATGCCTCTTTTTGCGATGACCGTTAATTTCTCGCCACCATGAGCAAAGGAGAGGACTTGTTGGCGAGCGGTGAAGGAAAGCTCTGACGAGAATTAAAATGAGTTTGCACCTGAGCGGCAGCCAGGCGAGGTAAGGCTGCGACTCGCGGCACTGCACTGCTCTTACCACGGCTCACTGTGGTCGCGTCGGAATGGCCTTGCAAACTGCAGCGAAATAAGTCAGTGCAAGAAAGGAAAGCATCAGCGTGCGGTGGGGTGGGGAAAAGGGGGGGGGGGGGGGGGGGGGGGGGGGGGGGGGGGGGGGGGGGGAGAGACACGTGACATGTTGAGGGGCTTGAGTTGCTGCCTACATCAAAGGCGAAAGACAAAAAACTTTTAAGAATACGGCTATACTTCGGGTCGTCGCTGTACACTTTTCGAAATGGTGCAAGTAACGGAAATGTTGTGGAGCTATTTTGTGTTCTTGCCGAGGTTCTTGTTTGACGTGTGCCTATTTCTGGCGCATCATCTTGTCGTCTCCAGAGTAACGAGGGGCTCGATCACACGAGAGGAATCACTCACTCGAATAAAAAACCTACTCGGGATTACATGATTACATTGATTATCTACATCGAATTATACTGGCATTAAGAAAAGGTACTGAGCTGAAATTTTGTTGTTTTAAATCAGTTTATGACAATTGCAGTAGTAAATCGTTCCGGTTATCTTCAATTTCTTTAGGAAAAAATGTAAATTATCATTTATACATGATTACACGACTTACTGACCCCTCGTCGAATCTGATTTCAGCTGACACAAGATTTGGTAATGCTCCTCTGCCAGCGCTGGGGAAGCTGATCTACATGTCTCACACGCTCTTGTTTTCTTATCGTCTTCCTGTTGCGTCTCCAGCCCAAAATGCTGTTGGCTGTGAGTTTCCGTGGGGCCAGAATGCCCATTACCTTAGGCCTTAGGCAGCGCGGTAGTCAGTTGTTTGGGCCGGAACGGTCGAGTGGTGAAGGGTGGGGTGGGTAGGATGGAGTGGGGTGAGGGGCGGAAGCTTCCTTCCTCTCGATGTTGTCGCAGCTTTACCGCGTCGCGACGCATAACAACCTCTGATTGTTCGCACCATGCCGCTCGGCTCCCGCAGGCTCCCGCAGGCTCCCGCTCCGCGACTCCAGCACAGGAAGGGGTGGCGAGGCGAGGTGAGGCGAGGCGAGGAGAGGGGCAAGGGCACGAGCACGCTCCCCAGCAACATCACCACTCGCCTCCGGGACCGTCCACTCCATGAGCTATGGGTGCGTTTTGACGAGGCGCGGATCCAGTGGAAAAAGGGGTGGGGGTGGGGTGGGGGGGGGGGGGGGGGGGGGGGGGGGGGGGGGGGGGGGGGGGGGGGGGGGGGGGGGGGGCAACGGGACAATTGCTTCCTCCCCCAAGAAGAACCAGCGCCACCACCCGAAGGGCACCGCCTGGTAGGTAGGCAAATTTTCGCGCTGCATCCCTGAAAGATGGTAATTTTCGGCACAGTGCGGTCGAAATCGACGTAATTGTGGTCTCGAAATCGACATTATTTTAGCGATAGTCAACATAGAATTGACGTCGTTCCCAAATCATCATTTCAGACCTTATAATAAACTAGCCGTTATATTGTCGTAAAAATGGCGATTTAATTTTTGATAGTTAGTCCAAGTGGGAGTAGTAGACTCTATGCCTGCATTTGAATAAAGGCGTCTTGTAAAACCTTAAAAAATCTAAAAAAATATTGTAGAGCATTATTATTCTCGGTTAGGTACGATCCATCCTGGCATCAACTACTCAGAGCAGACCACCACCATCGCTGCTCTCTGCTTATTACTTGTTAATGGACGCGCCGTCATAGATGTGCACTAATAAGGGAATGCCAGCAGCCGGCAGCAGCCTCAGGACCAACCGGATGCTCCGGGAGATTACTCGCCTCTGCGCGGCGTGGCTCGCGGAAGTGCGGTGACGCTGAGGACCTTACTTTGCACTTACTATCTTACTTGTTCTTGGCGACAGCTCCGGGCGGCCTTCAGAGTTGGGTGTGAACCTGCAGACCTCTCCCATTGTAGCGGTGCGCGTGTCTCCGCGTCAAAGGGATTTAAAATATACAATAAATAAAACAAACTTATTGAAATGAAATGTGTCATGAATTAAAGCAAACAAATCGATCAAACACTCCCTTATTTTGTTACTTAATTCATCTCGAGTGAATAGATTTTCTTGCAATTCACCCTATATTTGCAGTAAATAGATGACTTTAACTTAAAATGAGGTCAATAAGATGAACAAATTATGCGTAAATTTTATTAAATTTATTGTAAACTGATCCGTTTGACGCGTGGCGTGCAGCCCATTGCGCCTCGGTACACTCCGTATCAAATTAACCCTCTGGCCTCCCATCGAGCACGGTGTATCTATCGTCTCCCTGGGCAGCGCTTATTGCGTAACCGCTGCTACCACATACCTCGACGCACCGTCAATGTGGTGGGAATAGGCCTCTCCATGATTTGTGATTGACTTGTCAGTGACGTAACTGACCTGACCTGATGTCGTCTTTCACCACAAGCACGGGCTTCGGTTAATTACGCTGAAGAAGCCACATTAAGGCACTGTGATTGTGAATTCGAGCTCGTCAACCGTAATTGAAACAATCCATACTATTCGTCTACCTGAAACTAAAAGATCTGCAGTTGGAACACTAAGTGCTTCCCTGTGTCGTGTTGGTACCGCGGGAGTAACGAACTACTTACCCAGCGGCGCTGGACCGCGCTTCGGGTGTTTGCTTAGAGGCAACCTAACCTAAAAAAAAAAGTGGCAGCCGATCCGAACGCGGCGGGTACCGAGTGAGAGACCAGCGCGGAGGGGAATGAATGAGTCTCGTGAGATACGTCACCTTCCACTGCAGGGCGACGAGAATTTCGTTCTGGGAGCACCCACAAGCTTTTCACGTACGAAAACACTGCGCGTGGACGCGACGTACGCAATCCATATGGAGAGTGAAAGGCAACTGGCGAAGAAGAAGTGTGGAATAAGAAAGAGCCAGCGCGCGACAAGGTGAGGAGTGGCGTGGAGTAGCGCAGCGCAGCCCAGCGCAGCCACAGCCAGCGCAGCGCAGTCCGGTTGAAAGGCCGGTTGGGCTCGAGGCATTGAACAAGACGACGCGGTATGGATGGTAGGCTGCTGGTGGGCTGGTCAGAACGTGGACAAAATCACTTCTTGACGAGCTGAGGCTTGACATTCAGTCAACTCTCATCGGTAATATCTTTATCACATCTCTTTGTCTCGTCGTTTCACCTGGCTTCTCTATTCGAGACGAGGGATGCGGACTAGTTTATGTGATATACTTACCTTTTTGCTCAAATTGATCTTATGTATCTATGAATTGAAATGGAGTAATGCACTCCTTCCGAAAAAATAAATGACAAAAATATTTGATGTTTTTGGGGAGTGCGGTAATCGCGATTGATTCGAATTCGAATTAGGTCTGATCCAAAATAGGCAGTTTTACTTTCCGCTACCGCCCACTCCCTCGCCTGGCTGAGAAAGGAGCGAAGCGCGCCCGACCCAATCTCGAACTGTCTCACGCGGTGCACGCTTTGTGTCACTGTATCTGGCCGTTGGCCGTGTTTGCCTCTATGTAAAGCGCTTTACGGTCGTTCTCTCTCCCTTCCTCTTAGGGAGAGTGGCAGAGATGAATTAAAAAGACCGCTCTAATTGCTGCATGTGAACATAGTGACGAGTCGACCCGCTCTTTGCTCATCTCTGCCCTGACTCGTGCTGTCACGGTGCACGTGAACTCAGAGTGAGAAGCGAGATCGTGTTAGAACAAGGAGAAAGTGAAATTTGAGATGATTATGGGGGAGTGGAGGTGTGACGGGAGGAGGGGGGCGGGACCGGGTGGGGCGGGGCGGGGCTCTCAGATTGGGCAGCCCGGTCCGCTGTCCATCACCCGCTCCTTGTTTCCATCGCGTCTTCATCTCGCTGGACTCCACTGGAGTGCTGCTGATGGCCACTGGAGATATTCCTGCTCGAGATGATATTAGAGGTCCCGCCACACAATCTTACCACAGGAAAGTGAAGAAGCGCCACGTGAGGCACGAGATATGTGTACACATTGCGCTCAATTGTTATATCTCAATCATGCGGAAGGGTACGTGAGCAAGGGCCAGGCCCCGCTCACATAGCTGGACACGGAGGAGACGTAATTCGTCGGTAGACCTTCTCCGTCAGAATTGATCAGTCGACACGACTTCGATTCGAACAAGAACATATTGTCAAAACGTATCGAAACGACGTCTATTCCCAAAATCTACAAACGACATGGAAACATGTGAGAACGACGTCGATTCGATAGCAAAATTCGCGACCTTATTCACGACATCGACGACGTATCGCTACGGTCGTTGTCGAATCGACGTTGTGTCGACGAATCATTTCTGACTCGGTTGCGGTAGCACGAGGCCAAATAATTAAACGTACTGAATAAGTAAGAGACGGGATTTGTATTGATGATGGCCCAGTGAGAAATAACACGTTGATTTCCTGTCGATGAATAGAAAGATACGTCGATATCTCCGGAATTTTGTCCACAAAATCGACGAATTTTCGAAGTTCGACGTCAATTTGATATCGATATACCATTTCTCACTAGAGGGCTATGTATTAGGTCAGTGTTTGTTTGGGATCTGACTTCTAATAAAGAACAAGATCAAGTCCCATGCATGTCTCACGGTCACTTGAAGCTCTTGTCCCGCCAGAAGAATTTGGCTTTGGAAATACGTAAATAATCTTTCCTCCACTCTCAATTCCTTATGTAGGACCCTCTACGTATTATGTAGAAGTCCGTTCGCACCTTATGTAGAGATTTGAGCAGCGGTAATACGAAGAGATGGCTACGTAAGGTATGTGGAACTTCGTTTGTATTATGAAGAGCTTCGTTCGTATTACGTAGGGCTGCCCTACGTATTATGAAGAGGTTCACTACGAAGAGCTTCCTACGTAGTATGTAGACACTGGAGCTCTTCGTAAGGTACGAACGTAAGCTCTACATAAGAAATTGAGAGTGGCATTTGTTACAGCGGAGGAGCCAATCGTTTGACCCTCGCAGTGCCAGAGTCGTCGTCGCATCGCGGGATTAGTAAGCGGTGCATTGTATAACAAGTGTTAACTTTTCTATCCTCCTATACTGTGACTTTTGCAAACCATTGAAAGTTACGCATTATTGAGTACTTGAGTTTTCTCCTCGCTTTAACCCCTTGTAAGATGCGATACAACTAGGAGAGTACCAGTGTTGGCAGCACTGTCCAGTCCCTAGCTACCGCATTATTGCGCTGTGTGGGTGGCCAGCCTGTGGTGCCTGTGTCCGCGCGAACACCCAGGAGCATACTCATCTGATAGTCATCGTTCTCTCTAATCAAGCCTGCCAAGGGACGCCTGCCGAGGCTCACAGCGCTTGTCGCGATGGTGAAGAAGAAGCCCAAACCCAAGCTGACGAAGGAGGAGCGGCTGGCCAAGAAGCTGGCCAGAAGGGAGGCGGCTCGTCTACGCAAAGCCGAGAGGGAAATACAAGCAAGAAAGGTGATGTCATTTTGCGACCCTTAACTAAATGTGCTCAGAGAGTAAGAGCTAAATGTTGCCCTCCTGTCTGAAAATTTTTCCAATTAATTTTTCCTAATTTTGTACCCGTGGCGGCAGGATCAACTCGATAGGGAGACAAAGGCGACAGACGTTAACGCGATAACCATCAACCGGAAATGGAGGGACATCATGCGTAAAGTTCGGGGGCCCCAGCTGTACGACGACTTCGTGGTGAGTTCTACACTGCGGGTGGGAGATAAAGATGAGCATCGGGCGGGTCGACACTCTACCGGGTCACGTACTTGTTTGCACATAGTTATGCGTAACTGCGAGCACACGCACGTTACGTACAATTTTCTACGCAACCACGTACGAAATTCACCCTGAGCTTCGTTTAATCAATCCCGAATTTAATTAAATTTTAGTTCCAGTAATAAAATCTTTTTGTTGTCAACAAAATTCTGTTTGAGTTAAATGAATTTTCGTTGATTCAATGGCATATAATGGGACCGAACCGATTAAATCGTTTCATCTCTCAATTACTATTAAATGCCATTGATTTAAAGAAAATTTACTCCACCCAGACAAATGTTTGTTGTTTTAATGTAAAAAAAATTCTCATAAATGAGATTTAAGTAATTTGTTCCATTTCATTGAAGCAACGCAACGCTTTTCTGGGTGTTGTACACGTTTAACTCGAGGTTTCAATGCGTACAAATTGTCTATAATTACGCTACGTCCGTTATGTCCGTTACGTGTGCACGCGATTTTGCAACAGGGCAACCCAAGCAATTGCAATCGAGATTCAAAAACAAACGAGAACGACGCTGTTATTTACCTCTAGCTATAAAGGTTAAAGTTTCAACAGCGGAAGCCACTGTAATACTCTTGATGTATTTCACTTAGAGGTGTGTGACATCATGCGACTAGAAGTTGAAGCGTTAGAGGTACCACACCCATCCTACCTCTGCTCTGAGCGCCAAGACATTAGGCCTCCTAAAACAAGCGGTTTTGAGGATTCATTTGTTTTATTTTCCTCCTGAGCAGACACTGCGGCAGCGCTCCGAGCACCTCCTGGACATGAAGAACACCATGATCGACGAGCTGCGGGAGGCGCTAGACGTGGCCGCGGACCAGTACAACACGAACCTGCAGCACCACGTGGAGACCGTGGACAAGCTACTCGGTAAACCACGTCAATATTCTGAAACACACGTTAATACACAAATAACAGCTACTGGGATGAAGGTCAGGTAAAAATCGAACGGAGTAAAAATACAAACACCCCTGCTGTAGCACGCATTTTGCGCACGTCGACGTGTCGAACAAACGGTGTCGCTTCTGCAAAATGACGTCATGGCACCTTCTCATCTCTGACCAAAAAGAGATAACAGCTGGAGAGAGTTATAAACGTCACAATTTGCAGAAACGATACTGCCCGCGAGAGACGTCACCGTGATGTTAATTTCAAAGTGAAAACAGACAATCATCCTCCAGCCAATAAAACTGCCGAGGATAGTCACAGCGAGTACGCACAGAAAAAAAACAAAACAGATTCTGGGGCAACCCAACCCAGAAATCAAAGAAAAGAAAAACACAACGTCTTTTTCAGATCATTTTTAGACTTATTCCGAAACGCGTTTCGTACGTTAAGTTACTGATCATTTAGAAACAGGTCTCAAAATGACCTCCAAAAATATTTTTTACCCTCGGCTTCTGAGTTAGGGTTGTCCCAGAATCAGGGCTTTATTTCTGGGCAAATTTTCTCTACAACTCAACAACCGAGTGTCTGTTCCGTCTCATCCTGTGCGCTCTTGACCCGAGATGCTCTCTGGGGCCGTTCATAAACTACGTAGACAAAAATAGGCCACTTGTTTACCCCCTCCCCCCCTTACGTGGACAATCTACTCTAACCTTACCATGTATTTGGGATAGGGCCGTGGACATTGCCCCCCCCCCCCCCCCCCCCCCCCCCCCCCCCCCCGCCTCCCCCTTTTTTGTCTACGTAGTTTATGAACGGCCCCTCTTGTCCCTGCAGACTTCTTCCACGGCCAGATGGGGGCGGCGAGCGAGTGGTACCGGCGCTCGCTGGCCGGGCTGGGCGCGCTGCTGGCGGAGCAGCAGGGCGTGGTGGAGGCGCGCGAGGCCCGCGACCAGCAGCACCTGCAGCTCATCATGTACATCCTGGAGGAGCGGCGCGCCGAGGACAGCGTGCAGCGCAGGGCGGACACCACCATCAAGATCGACGAGGAGCACGTCAAGGTACGCTGTCAGTGGCGTGGGGCCTTAAGGGGCGCGATGTCAATTCAAGGCCGTTTGTATTTGTTACGGGGAACAAAATTTCATAAAATGTATTTCAAATTTAAGGTGAATTTATTGACGTCCGCAAGACACTTAATTAGTAACATTTGCATTTTCCTCTCCGCATCTCGTTTATCTCCACTGTCCACAGGGCAATTCCACTATTCAGATGCATTTTTGATTCTTTGTCGCTATGCTCGATTATTTTTGACGAAGCCTTACGCAATTTGGCATGGCAGTAGGCCAGAGCCTATACATCCGCAGTATATAGACAGTCAAAGATGGTGCCAGAATCTTTGGTTCGGAATGGCGAACGGTAATGTTTCGACTATATTTTGGAGCCAGATGTTGGCAGTTGGCCGATAGCCGACACATTCCATGCAGGAAGTAACTTGGTTAGACAAATGTTGAGCTTACAGAAATGTTCAAAGTCTTTATGCCTATGTTTTTCAACGGCTACAGAGCTTAACATGTGACGTGTCTCACTGACTCGTAGACTCAGAAATTTCTCGGTACTTTGTGACAATAACAGAGTCTCTGTGGTAAATAACAAAATGCCGCATCAACGATGTCTGAGAACTTTGCAAACATGAGAGCAAGCTTTGAAAGTTGTAGAATCCAAAAGCACGAAAATTCAATATAAACTCCATTTTGTTTCTCGAACGAAAGTAGGTAGGCAAAATCATTTCATTTTTTTTCATGGTCACTCTTGCTGACAACATCGCTTGCAAGGTCATGGCGGTGGTGGAGAAACCCACGACTTTCCAACTGTAAAATTTTTAACGCCTTTGTACTATTTATGCCAACTTATCTCATCATTCCGTTAAAAATAACTTGTGAGCCTCAAAATTATATTTCTCTACGTTTCATGTTTCATATCAAGGCGCAGCTAAAGAAAATATATATAGGTGCATACACATTGTGGGATCGCCCCACACCTTAATTTAAGCAGAGGCCAAACCGAAAAATTTCTTGCCGTTCAGTTCGCGATAGAATCGCTCGCACTCAACTCCTAGGGGGTGCAAGGAGGTCAACTGGTCTAGTGTTGAAACGATTCGAGTTGGAAGAACGAAGCCCACCAGCAAATGTGTACTAATCCGCGTGGCTCCGGGCTAATCTATACACAGGCCTGACTCACGCCTCCAGGTCCATTGGTGGAACTGGTTTGCAGGCGTGCCAACCCTGGCGCTGCGCAGTGCGGCTCTTATTGCCACACACGCTATCTCGCGTTACTATCCTAGTCAGCCTGTGCAGCCCGCTGAATTCCGCAACGTGTCCGGTGCTGTCGTCCGAAATATCCGTGTATCGTCTGCTATAGCATTGTCTGCTCGCATCGTCTGCTAGCGTCGTCTGCTGAGCAAACGACTAAAAATGCGTTGCTGGCGGGCCGCAGCACGCCGAGCTGTTCCAGGTGATGCAGACTGGGCTGGAGGCGAGCCTGGAGCGGCACTGGGCGGATCTCCAGGGCGTTCTCCAGGCGCACAACAAAAAGACCGCGGAGCGGCGCGCGGCCGTCGCCAAGCTCATGGAGAAGGAGCAAGCCGAGCACAAAGTCATCGCGGAGAACAAAAGACGCTCGCGGCAACTACTTGTAATGATATTATTTCATTTGTTCTGAAATAATGTTCTCTATAGTGCAGAGTACGTGCAGCGCAACGATGACTAAAAAAAAGAAGAGGATAGAAAAACAAAATCCGGGTAATGGCGGTATTTAATTAAACCCACGGTGACTATATCGGCATTAGCGATTTGGCTTAAGCGAGTCAAGAAGACGAAAGGAAGAATGAGCTTTAAGAACGTGGCTGCTCTGACGTCACAACGGGTGGGTATGAGAAAAGAAACCGTGCGTTATCTCTCGTGGCGTCCCGGGCGTCTGGCGCGAAAACGCATGGTTTATTCCTCATACCAACCCATCGTGACGTCAGAGCGGCCATGTTTTTGAAGTTGCTTCTTCCTTTCGTCCTCTTGATTCGGTTAAGCCAAATCCCTAATGCTTATTGTTTAATAGCTTCGCAGAGGACTGAGAAGAGGACTGAAGTCGTGGGTTCGAATGTTGGCTCCGGCAGGGTGTTCTCACCCTGTTCGCAGTGTGCCTAGTCTGAACTGACCGTCCTCTCTGCAGCGGCACATCGAGGAGGGCGTGGAGCTGGTGCGGGTCGCAGACTGCTCGGACCTGTCAGGCTGCTGGGCTGAGCTGCACGCCCTCAGGACGGAGCGGGACGAGTTCAAGTCGACGTACGTCGCGATGCGCGACGCCATGGACTCGGAGCGCCTGCTGGACAAGAGGCAGCTCAGGCTCCTCGTCGTGGAGGCCGAGAACGCCGTGCGGGTAGGCAACCTACCGGGCAGCCCTCGCTTTGGCCGACCTCTCAACGGGAAGCACGTCGTGAGCACAGCGAGTCAAGGATAAGAGGGTCTGCTTCGGGCTGGGTCCTAGGCTGCATGTAGTATTAGCCAAACGGTAAGGTCGGTAAGGTCCAAGAAGAATAGTTAAGGAAGCAGGTCGGAATGTTTTTCCGCAACGGTACGACGTGTCCAAATCCAAACCTCGTATCTTTTGGGTAACTTACTCCGTCCGAAATCACGTAACTTTCGCACCCCGGTTCTAAGCCACGTAAATAGATAGGATATCCTATACAGTTACGTGGTTTGGGACCGGGGCGCGAAATTCACGTCGTTTAGGGCGAGTACCAAAAGGATACGAGGTTCGGATTTGGACTTAGACATGTCGAGTAGAAAATAAATCCAATATGTTACGTTAAATGCTTTGTAAAAAAAAAAGAAGAATCCAAATGGGCATTCTTTGCAGATAAGGGGAGTTTTAGAGTAGAGTCGGCTTTGCAACGTCTTTGACGTCATTTCGACGTCTGTCGGTCTGACCAATTTGTTCAGCGTGAAGAGGCGTCTCCAACAAAGTGAGATATATCCATAAGCAAGTTTTCTGCTTATTGGTTGCAGAGTTTGCAGCGCATAATGATGCAGGGCGAGAAACTGCTCGCTCTCTGCTGTCTCTGTCACTCCCTGGAGAGGGAGGAGGAGGGGCCTGTGGCAGCGGGTCCCGAGAGCCTCAGCGATGGTAATTAAGTCACTAGCCGCGGCCGTGTGGTATCAAGAGCAGGGGTCAGAGGTCACGGGTGTCGGCCTTCTGTCCAGGAGGAGTCAGCGATTGGCAGGCTGAGGACTGGGTGCGTGGCCGGGGCAACTCTTGCGATGTCTCCAGGACGGCCGTGGCCGGGTCAACTCGACTCCACACCCTGGGCTCCTCTGCGGACGTCAACCAGGACATCCCTGCGGACTCGGGTCCTGAGGACCGGGGTCCTGAGGACCGGGGCCCTGAGGACCGGGGCCCTGAGGATTCGGGGGATGGAGAGGACGAGGGCGAGGAAGACTTCCTGGAGGAGGTGCGTCAGCCGGATAGTGTGATAGTAATCAGCGGCGTAAGGAAAGGGGGGGGGGGGGTCCAGGGGGTCTGGACCCCGCCCTTTAGCACGCAGACCCTAGACCCCAAGGGCTGGGCCGGCCGTGGCCCCACCCTTGGGACCCCCATATTCCGCATTTTAATGCTGAAATTGACTAAAACCGTCGTTATATCTGATGAAAAACCTATAGCTTTCAGCGTTGAGAACCACATTCTACGGGTTGTTTATGTGAAATCGAAACTCACCCCTTTTGCGACCCCCCGCCCCCCTTCCCAACCCTGGACGGATCCTGGATCAGCTGAGCTGCAAAACCTCTCCCCTC
>CABIKL010001998.1:0-13621 GCA_902196195.1 Aptinothrips rufus
CGCTAAACGCATATCGTGGCCACTTCGAACAGTCGCGCGCGCTTCCGTCGTGTACAGCATGCGCCACGGCGGCACGGTCACGGGCGTGCTTCGACACTGTGGGCAGTTAGCAGGCAGGCAGAGAAGAAACGATACTTCACCGTGAAGAAACGATAGTTCACCGTGAAGAAACGATAGTTCACCGTGAGGAAACGATAGTTCAGCGTGAAGAAACGATAGTTCACCGTGAGGAAACGATAGTTCAGCGTGAGGAAACGATAGTTCAGCGTGAAGAAACGATAGTTCACCGTGAAGAAACGATAGTTCACCGTGAAGAAACGATAGTTCACCGTGTGGGAAAGAACATGTCACACCTCAGGTTAAAAGAAGGAATTTATGTGATAAAACACAAGAATCGCAGTTACGTTCGCTTGGTTTCGTCCTAGAAGCTGCGAGAAAATCTATGTAAACATCTTTTCCATACTCTATACTTCTTTATCTTTGTGCGTTACTTAAGTTTATTTGGATCCGGAGTATTATACATGCCATCCATTTTTTTTACTGTCCAAAACATATTTTAGCACCGGACATTCTCGCAGAGTCATTTCTCCCGCAGAAGGATCATTTCGGGGGGCCCACAGGTCACGAGGTACGTAGCTTAAATGGCAGCGCAACAAGGGTTCAAAGAAGCAGTGCTTGTATTTCTCGATGGCCCGTGGCTTTGCGGAGACAGGGCCAGACAGGCTGAGGGAGAAAGTGAACGTGAGGTCAAGAGAGCGTGTCACACTGTGTTGGCAACTCCCCTTTCCTTGCCTCCACTGCGGTCGGCTGCTTTACAGTCAAGGACGACCCCTGGGCCCCTGGGCCCCTGGGCCCCTGGGCCGGGTCGGTTAGCATACCACTGGGGGAGTGGCTGGTCGTTCGTCTGATGCAGTAAACGGCCTCGAGTGTCAAACAGTGAAATACTGAAGTACGTGAACGGACATAAATGCGGGCATATTACGTAGGACGGACAGAACGGGCTGCGTATTCCGTCTTTCTCCTGGCCTGGGACAACAAAGTAGGTAGGTATCAACAGTTTGTTCAGTCCAAAAGCTGCTAGCACTGCTTTCCTAAAAAGAGTAATTTTGAGTCATAATCTGAGTTCGGCCATCGGTTTGTGTCCTTGGAAGGTCGAGATTGCTGTATTTTTGCTTTGCGGTTATAAATGCATAGTTTGTAAATAATATCAAAATACTCGAAGAGCATAGAACAAGAGCTTCCGCTCTTTTCTCATTTATTTATATCGTCCATGTGAACGACTTCTCCTCTTGTATTTAAATATTTACAAATTTAAAGATATTCGGAGCATCTACATTATATGCCGTTGGTTGTAATCAAATCACAGCTTTGTGTTTACATTCTTGGCTAATAGGAGATCCACGACAGCTAGAGTATCTCTGATGAGGTGTGACACCTCGGCTAAATTCCCACGCCCTGATCAACCCTCACTTGGACAGGTTCTTCACCCCCCCCCCCCCCCCCCCCCCCCCCAAATCGCCGCACAGGAGCTCGGGGGACAGGGGTTGGAGTTGGAGTTGCACACAAAGCGGCGGCAATCAGTGACTCGCCAGGATAAACCGGTGGAGTGATTTTCCCAGCTCAGTCGGCAGTCTCCAATCATCTCGCCTGTGCCAGCACAATTACCAAATGAAGCCACCCGCATGCAAACCATTGATCTGTGGCACACGCTGGTGATCGGGGTATTCGCCTCACTGAGTAGCTGCGCCCTACCCGTCAAAACGACCGAGAAGACGACAATATGTGGTCACGGCGGGTTACAGTCTGAGATAAAGTTCATCATTGACTGCTGTGAATCGAAAACGAGGTAGACTCTTCTTAACACCGATGAATAGAGTATTCCAATGAAGACTAAAACGGAAGTCGAAGAACAAGTCGAAGTACACAAACAAGGCCCAGGGGACGGCGGTGGGCAGGAAGCAGATACACAACCGCCACACACCTTGCCCATGTTCGCGAACCTCGGGTTGTTCTTCTACTTTCGTTTGGAGTACCCTATTGAAGGGTGCAGTCGGAAACGTTAGGAATGAACCCAAATTCGGATATCATCCTTCAAGCTACTGATTATTATGGCATCAAAAGAACGCAGAAAGAATGTATCTCTGAAAATGTTTTCAAGAGACATTAACTATGTACCCAAACCCGGTCCAATTCAAATCGACAGCTCTAATTAGCACTTTTTTGCCTCTGAAATTTCTTCCAATAATAGAAGCTACTTTCTTTAACTCTCAACGTTTATCCCAGAACACTAAAAAAAATTGTGAATAATAAATAAAGGAGAGATTTTAAATGTATGATTTATTTACCCAATTTGACTTCAGATACTCAAAGTCTCTGCAAAGTGTCTCATGGTTTGTTATGTTGGTTTGGATAGAGTAATGCATTGGTGTGTCAACTATCTGGATGCTAGCACACCATGTCCAAATAGAATCGAAGGGTCCCTCTCGCGATATGCGCCTCAAATTACCTACATATCTTGTTTCAATCCTCACCCCTTTCCTGTACTCCATCTTCCAAACTACTCTATCCTTTAACTGTTTCCTTCCCATCGTGTTTCCTTTCATCTGGGAGATCTGCACTCACAAATAGACCGCCTTTGTGCTGGGAGGGAGTGCGGCGAACAAACAAGCCAACGCGCCGCTCCAGACCCAGCCGAGCCAGCCAGCCAGCCAGCCAGCCAGCCACCCTATCCCGCTCCGACACCCTTCATTCTCCTTCCCTCCATGCAGTCGGGTTGCGGTACGGACATAAGCTAAGGGCCGAACTGAACAGGGAAGGTGGAGGATCTGATATGAGCCCTGTACCCACAGCTGTTGTGCATCGACGATAGCACGAAGGTAAACAATCAGACCACTTCACCGCGGGCTCGAGAGAAGGCAGCCAAAGGACTACGGCAAGGTTCTCAACATTGAGCTCATGTTCGTTTGATGATTGGTTAGGCCGGGTTGTTGATATTCAAAGGGGTGCACGATTGATGAAGCTGTTTTTAGTTTTCTTTTCCTACTTTTCATCCTGGTTTGAGTCGATTTTCAAGGGCGAAATTCATTAAACATGTACCACTGAGATATTTCTACTTCTATTTTGCCTTAATAGGAATAAGTCTACGTTTTTTATATTTTGAAATTGAGACATTTAATTTTGTGTTAGTGAAACTTCTAGAGCAAGCCCAATGCTCAAATGCACTATTCTGGATTTTTTATTTTTCATCACTGAAACAAGTGACCTTAAGTTTTTGCATGGAGCGTAGCTACGTAACTTCTCCGCAAGCTATGAGGCAGCCTCATTGAGGCTCATAAGAAGATCCGACTCTTAACTGAACTGACTGAACTTACATGGGCAACCAAGGTGCCTATGATTGAATCTATAATTGCAGCGGTGACGAAGGACGTCTTGCTCTTCTACTTGAAGAGCCTTGGCCGGTGTGGATGAAGGCTCAAGAGCATCAGCGCTAATCTAGCTTGAAACAGCGCCATACCCATCCCACCCCACCCCAGCCGCCTCTGCCTCACTGGGGCGCAAGTCCGGGTAATCAGGTGTACGGCGGGCATCCGCTCCCTGTACGGACCATCAGCCACAGGAGAGTACACAGTGACAAGAAATACCCTTACCGACCCGGTACGCCACGCCACGAAGCTATTTCAGGTCCCAGTTATTACACGACAGAGATTACCACGCAGCTGCATTTCATATCCTGAAGTAGCACATCCTACTTCTTCATGTTTACGTTCTGAGTTGAAATGAATTTAAACAAAACAAGAAAATTACCAGAAATATCGATTTTTCGTACGGAAATTAGTTGGTTACAAATACCTAGTAAAGAAATATCTCAGACATTATAATGGCAAGTACATACAGTAAAGTACATGGCAAACGTGCGGTACTTGTATTGCATAACAAAACTTCGAATTCGTTTTCTTGATTACACACGTATTTATCATCAGAATGTTAACGTGATGACCCACCGCGCCCCTGCCGCGTGGCCTTCTGGCCGCCAGCTTCTTTTGATTACTGTACTGGTACTACAGCATCCTCTCCCTCTGCCCACGGGGAGGTGGCGTAGCGTGGCGTGGCGTGGCATGGCGTGGCGAGGCTGTACGAGCGTTGAGACGCGGCACCGCGCGGGGTGACGAGTCGGGGTGGGGCGCGGCAAGGCGGGGCGAGGTGGGGGTGGTTTGGAGGTGCGTGCTTCAAACTTTTAATTGGCCACCAAATGCCAATGCTCCTGCGCGCTGGCCTGCACTGCGTTTCGACGAGCGGGACAAGGCCGCCGGTGCGAATGATATACACCGGCAGTCACTGTGCTGCTTGCTTGCCTAGCAGCAGACGGACCTGCTCCCGTTGCTGCGGGTCGCAAGCAAAGTGCAATCGCAAGAGGGACCTAGGTAGCAGAAGTATCTTGCGAATCTTGAGCCGAATTCTGTGCAGTCAGTTTACCAGAGGATATTATTATAAGTATTCGAATTATATCTTGTGGCTCAAGCAATGGATGTTCAAACTTAACTGCGATGAAAGTAAAAATAAGCCTTGGAAGGGCACAGCTGGCCAGACGACGACATGATATCGCCCTTGCTGCCCGGTTACCATTTAAATTCTTGATACAGTACGTACCGGTGCGGCGAAGCATGATATCACCGGACAGGGCCGGGAGAGTTCACAACAGGAGAAAAACAAAATGATTATGATAGGGTACTTTCTTCCTCAAGGACGTTTGTTTAATGTTGATATGATTTCCTACCAACCCACGACAACTGCGCTCATGGCTCGTTTTAACTTTAAATTCTTTGTGCTACTTCACCAAGTGGAGGAGGATATAACCTGCCATAACGTTCACTATGATTCTCCTTCCGTTCACCGCACCCAAGTGAAGCGGGGCGAGGGGCAGGGCGGGGAGGGAAGGGGGCAGTGGTCAGCCGCCTCGTCTACCTGTTGCCGCCGGCGGGAGAACATCAGATTTATCTTGTGAGCTTGCGGTGCGGCGCGGCGCGGCAGTGTACGCTCCTCCTGCGAGGGTAGGCAACCACAGCACTCCTGTGAATTGTGTGTCGCCTATCTTGCGGGCGCCCGCTCGTCGGAGCAGGGACTCCAGCCTGTCCCCCGAGACTGGAGAAGAATATATAGACGGGGGCATGCACTGGGGGCCGGGAGGAGGACGTCTCAACCTCTCGCCCACCTGACTCCCCCCCCCCTTCCCCTCCCCCTCTCTTCCTACTCTAAGAGAGCTCGTAGCAAGCACAATGCGCCGGCGAGGGATCGAGTTGAAAGAACAGCAAATGGGTGACAACGAAAAGAGACATGACGGAACGAAATTGAGAACGGAAATGCGTCCAAGCGGGGAGTTAAATTTTTTAGGTGTTCTCAAATGTTTGATCGTTTGATCAAGAATGATGCTGCGTATTTCAGATCAAAGTTGTTCAGTTTTTGAATTTGACGTCGTTTTCGTTTCGGCGTCAGGAAAAGGACTCCGATGCTGGACACAGGGTGCCACGGGGAGCCGTCACCTTCCCTGCGTGCAGTGGAGCATCTGATCGTGGCACGGAATCCCGCTGTTCCGCGCGTCGTGGGACGTCCTTCCCTTTTCACAGCCCGTGGAATCCAATCTCCACATCGCGACGCATCATGCCGTCCTGACGTTACCTCACCCACATCCACTCCAAAATAAGAAAGAGCTGTCCTAAACACGGGTACTTGCACAGAAAGACCAACATAACTCAGAAACCAAAAATCCCACTCTCAGACTTTTGGAACATTTTCGTTCAGAATGCATAAACAAATTTGTGCAACATTAGACTGAAAAAAATTGTCCATGGTCATGAACAAATTTGTTAATTACCATGATCAAAATGTTCATAAATTGTTTACAACTCCATTGTTGCATAAATTTGACAATAGATATTGTGAAAATGTTGGTGTCTGAGAGCGTGAAAAAATTCTTCTCAAGGTTATTTTGACACATATTTCAAAATGGCCGCAGGAAGCCGCGAGACTAGTTTTTGAATATTTTCCCATGAGACAACCAAATGTAGAGTTATTTTTTAGTTTTAGAATGAAGAATGCCTTTCTGCGGGTGTAGCTGAAGATGAGCTCAAAATCAGTTACACTCCTCATACGCTTGCAGGGAGAAGTCTCATTCCAAGATACTTGCCCGCGGTAATCAAAGGGCAATGCTATCACAGCTAAGTCCCCATGAATCTTGATTTCGTGCATCTCACTCTCCCAGCCGGGAGCTTTGCATAATATTTCCGCTGAACTGGCGAGGCGTGCGCGGGGCAATGGCGTACCGAGCAGTATCTCAGCCGCACACGCACTCGATGCGTCAGCTCCTACTGTCGCCGTCAGACAGAAATTATTTATTTTGTGCAAAGGTGTGGGTTTTATGTACTCCCGGTGGATCATGATTCAGTCCATTCATGTGCTTTTTGACTTGAAATAAAGATGAGAGCTTTGCAAAGATATGTGAAGTTGCAGAAATTCAAAGCATGGTGTTGGTCAGAGGGCTTGTGCAGTGCACCTACTTCCAGGTGGAAGAAAGTGTACGGTAAAACAAGCCCGAGGAATATAAGTGTTCTTAAGCTAGCTTCAATGATGTTTGGATAGCTGCAAAGTTATGCTTGAAGTAGCATATCTAGAACATGCAAGAGCCACCCCATGTGGCCAATCATCCATCTATACTTACGACAGCCAAGTATCCTTCAACTTCCTGCCACTGTTGAAGCCACGATTTGACGTCTTTTTGAATGTTTTTCAATTTTCACTCATTCGATTCCAGATTCAACGCACGCATAACTCCACGCCCACACAAAGCATTCGTAGCGTTCCGAAAGCGGTTCATTTTGCGATCGATCCCTGGCTAACGAGGAGTCAGTCAGTCATGTGCACAAAATTTCACAATTTTTGTTAGAAATATTGGCATTTCGCTTTCGAAAGAAATTGAAGATTAGCAGAGCTATTTCGTACTATGTAACGTGCTGTCATAAACAGATTAAAAACACTAAAATTTCAGCTACTATACTGCCTATAATCCGACGTGCCGATCAATGTTATCATGTAATCCTGTGCACAGGTTTTGGTCGAGTGGAGTGACTGACCCCTCGCTGGATGCTGCACTCACAGGTTGCGTCCTCCAGTCGAATCAGCGCCCTCTGTCTCTGTCATGTCGGACGATTAATGATGTGTCGTGTCAGAGCGGGGCCCGCAGCCCGGCGCGGCGCTCGCAGCCCAGCCCGGGGCTCAGGCCGCGGCGGAGCAGACGCGTTGTAAGGTGTTCTGCAGATGTTCACTGTAAAACAAAAACAAAAACAAAAACTCAGAATTAAAACTATTCCTGACATTCATTTGAATTGGATCTGATTGATCGAACCCAAGAAAGCACCTCTGCACCCAGAAACCAGCTCCTTTGCAGGAATGAAAAAAGTTCCTACCTACACCAAGTAAATTTTCGTTTTGTTAAAGAAATTTTCATAATCTCAGTGATGCGTATTTCTTCGTAAAATGATAAGATCTTGAGTCAATGAAATTTCATTGAGATAGTGGAAATATTATAGAATTTGTCCTATGAGAATTTCTTTGGTAGGTATGGGAACGTAAAATTTAGCGTTCGGACAACGAAACTCAAGTTGTAATAAGGAAGCGCCGTTAAGGGTGTCTCTTCACTTGTGGACCTCGAATGCCGTACAAGGGAGCTGGCAGAAAAGAACCCAATAATCACAGGAGGAACACGACGGACTGAAGATAGTGACTTATCCACTGATACCACCTGAAACAGGTTCACGAGCCGAGAAGAGAGGGCGATCACAACTCTCTGTCAACGAGCGAGCTCTGTGATCTGGTGGTATTGGCAGCCGCTCCCCTTTTCCTCCCCCACCACAGAATATTATCATCTGTCGCACGCATCCTGACGATTTCCCCATTGCGGTGCGGTGAACCTGAGAATGTGTCGTCGCTAGTCGTGACGGCTCGGGCTCGTGTTGTGCACGGCAGGTTGGTACCGTGTGATAGTCCAGCATGCGATCGCATGATACCTTCCACCGCGAGGGAAGAATGAAAGGAACGATGTAATACTACCATGCTGTGCAGACGTAGTGAAGTTCGTTCACCCTGTTCACTCAGAAAGACGCTTCCTTATTTCAATGTGAGTTTCGTTGTCCGAACGCTAAAGTCAACGTTCCCGCACCAAAGAAATTTTCCTATGACGAATTCTACGATGTTTCCGTTGTTTTAATGAAATTTCATTGACTCAAGATCTTATCACCATACGAAGGAAATCCGCATCATTGGCATGATGAAAATTTCTTTACGAAAACGAAAATTTACTTGGTATAGGAAGGAAATTTGTTCATTGTTACAACGAAGCCGGTTTCTGTGTGTAGTATTCGAACCAGGCGTGGTTAGAGGAGGCACCCGACGCAGAGAAGAAAAGGCCTGAGGGTCCTCCGTAGCGTACCCTGCGTAATGCATTTGCGATTGAACACTGATGCCGACTGGTAGCCGCGCCGCACCATCCGCACTAACGACACTAAACAGGAAAACATATGAAGCCTTCTAATTACCCGCCTACTCCCTCCTCCCTCATTGTTTTGAAATGTCATGACACGCCGCCCGCGGGTGACAAAGGGACGCCGCGCCCCGCCGCGCCCCGCCCTACAAGCTGCGTCGGCTGCTGACCTTTCTTCCCGACGCCGATCCTCAGCGGCAGAGAAGGTCATCAACGCCAAGTCATCAGCCATTAGGGCTGTCACCAACGTGCCTGATAGATACCGGCCCACTGACGTTTCCCCGATACATACAGTTGAAGTACTTTTTAAAGATGACAAAAAATAGAATGACCTTAGTGAAAAAAAAAGTATCCTTTTTTGGGGGGGAAGGACGTATAGGAAAGTTAAGCTTTCTCCTCATGTTAAAATTTTTCGTATCGATAACTTCTTGAGCTTTAACTTGGTTCCACACCTGAACGTAGACAAACAAGTTCTGTAAGGTAAAACCGACCAATCAAATATAGGCTAATCTAGAAACGTATACGTCTATTGCTATAGCAAGCAAAACTGGGAGTTATATAAGTACATCTTTGATCTAGCGCCCTTTCTGTTCTCGCCCATTCATCTCCCACCGGCCCAGCGAACCAGCGCAGCGCTGCTCAGCGCACGGGTAAGAATGGAAACATTGCGGTTCATCGCTCACCAGGCTCCTCGGCCAGCAGTGGCGCCTCAAGAACGAAACGTATCGCGTGACATTAGCGGCAACGCAGCGTCCACCCTCTGTTTAGAGCGCACTGCCAGCCTCTTCTGTCGGTGAAATAAATCACGGCTGAGGGGCGGGGCGGGGCGGGGCGGGGTGAGGGCTGCCCGAGCGAGGGGAGAGGCGGGGCGCGGGCAGCTGGTGACTGCGAGGTGACCATGGATCGGCGGGCGCGCAGTGGCGTGGCGTGGCGTGGCGTGGCGTGGCGTGGCGTGGCGTGGCGGGACGTACTGTACAGGGCCGTACGCTGCGCGGGTCGGTCGGCCCGTGCGACAGGAAGACCCCAGGGCCAGGCCCTGGCCAGGCCAGTGATCTCCCGACGCCTCACGATGGAGCTGGACACGGCGTCACACGGCGTCGCCGGGCGTCGCGGCGCCGGGGTCATCCATCTTGTGTGCGTGGCCAGGCCTGACCTCCTGCAGCAGGGGTCAGCAGGGGGCAGGGCAGGGCAGGGCAGGGCAGGGCAGGGCAGGGCAGGGCAGGGCGGCAGCTGGTCGATTCTGATTCGTGAGGCGCCGCGAGAAGAAACGGATACAAGTCAGGGCAAGCTGAGAGCGGCTGAGACGTAGCTCCGTTTCTGAGCAAAATTTCGTATAGAATTTGCCACGCGGCAGGTATAAATTTTAACTTTGGTTTTATTGAGTGGCAGCGCCGGCTGGCTGCTTGCTGAAGTGTGTCACACGCTTGTGGCTCGGGCGCGAAGTCGTGTGAAGAACATAGTCTAGCCGAGCCGCCCCATACCGCCCCGCCCCGCCCCGCCCTGCCTAAGCTCACCCTCGCATCTTTTACCGGGTGGGTCCCTGCTCATGCCCTTACGCTGCTCCGAGCGCCGTAGGGCCGGGAGGGCGACTGCTCCTCCTCCTCCTGCTCCTGCCCTTTCGACATGGTCGTCAAATTCTCTTCCTTCGTTAAACAGTCAGCAGCTTAACAGCATTCGCTCCACAGTCGGTGGGCAAGGAAGGGGTGGGCGCGGCGTGTTGGGGCGGGGCGGGGCGGGGCGGGGCGGGGCGGGGCGGGGCGGGGCGGGCGATGAATTGGGGAGGAGCGTGGGGCGGAGTGGGTGAGCAGCCACCGATGGGGGTGGCTGACAAACTGCGTGCAAGAAACACGATACTCCCAAACGAATGCCAAGTTGACTCTCATAGGGGAGCTTCACTCAGGACGTACACGTCAGATCGGCGTAGTCGGAGATATCTGCATCCAAAAAAAAAACCGAATATAAGAAAATTTTCCGTTTAAAATTTTTTCTTTCGATGATAGCACTATCGTCTGATGATCAGCTGAAGACTGAAGGCACAACTTCAACGAAATATCTCTTTGCTTGAGAAATGAAAGCACGTTATGTACCTCTTATTAGAGAACTGAAAGAGAGTGGATTATGAACCAAAGCCGACTTAAGCGCACCCCTCGTCTACCAGCCGAGCTCACTCACGTCTCTCCGTGTGCATGTGATGCCTCTGCCGCGAAAAGTTCCAAACAATCTACAACGTCAGCAGAGACATCACCGCTGCAGCGTGCGCGTGTTACACACTCGTCACGCGTCGCGTCTCGCCCCGCTCGTTATCGGTCGTCACGTGATCGTCACACCTCTCCGGGCCACCTGCTATGGCGCGCTGCGGTGGGAAACTAAGCCAAGCAACGCCGCGACGTGACGTGACGGCCCGCCGCGCCGGGAACTCGATTCGACGGCACTCGTACGCGGCACAGACAGCAGACACGGCCGTGAGGTATCCATGACGACCGCGGCGTATTATTACGGTAGAGAAGTAGTATCTCCCTTTCCGACGCAACCACGACCCAGACCATCCCGCCCCGCCCCGCCCCGCCCCGCCCCGCCCTCCCAGACTCACAAAGCATCACAGTAAGTTGTCAATCCATATCAATAATACTCTACGAAATATATTACAGATAGGCATCACACTTTAGTTTGTTCAAAATAATGGCCCAGAATTTGCTCACTTGGAGCAAAGGAAAAGAAACGAACAACCATTGTCTACGGAGTAACAACCGAGGTAACAACAGAACCAAGAGTGCGCCAACTCAACCGCCTCGTGATCCGGCAACCTATCTGAGAGATAGTTTTGATGATACTATATCGCGCTAGTCATAAGACCCTGCTGGGGCCGAGTGGAACTCACCCCTTCTTCTCTTCCGACCACAGCGCGCGGTGCACTTAGAGTAGAATTACACCAGCCAGCCATCGGCACGAGACTCGTCAGTGGTCATGACAGGCTGCTGCGGCGGTACCAGAGTCAATCAGCAGGAAAGAGGTACAGCCTCGCTGCTCGCCTACTGCCCTGTTCGGCTGCTACTACGCAGCGCAGAGTTTCGTCATGAAATGCGTATCCCCCCGTCCCCCTCTTCTCTTCACGCCCTCTTCCACCCCAAGTTGCCTTTCGGGAGCCCTTCGGAGGGCGACCCCACTCCAGTCTACAGGGAGGAAGCTCCGGCAGACACACGTAAGTGCTCAGAAGGTCGCGGGCACACCCGCAAATACAAATTTACGTACGTGAGAGACAGAAGAGGGAAGGGGAAATATTCGTCCTGTCTAGGCGAAAGCAGCCATATCCTAGTAAATTGATCAATTCTTTCTTAACTCATTTCGGTGTTCCTCGAACTTGTTAAAATAACTGAGTACTTTTTGACAAATTTATGAAAATTCATGTTATTGTTTTTAAGAAAGAGAATGCATGATACTTAGTTCTTCATAAATTATGAAATTCGGGCAACCCAATTCATCCAAACGCGTGCACATTCTAAACCCAGGCTCACAGGCACTGTGTCCACTCCGCCCAGCCCGACACAGTGACCTCCTTCGCAACGGAGTACGACCAGGCTCCTAAATTGTATCCATTCTTTTCGATTTACATACCGGATGAAATCATGCAGTGTGCACGGCAAAGTTCCATTTCCTGCGGGGGAAGTTACGATTGGAGACGGGCACGGAGAGGAGAGCAAAGGGAGCTTCTGAGAACAAAAGTGCAGGGTAAAGAGAAGAATTTCTGTTAAGGTTCTCCAAAGGAGGACTGAAACTAAATGAGCGATCGCTGTTCTGAAAGCGTACCATTGGCAGCTTTAAATTTTTCACGTGGTGGCGGAACACGGTGATAAAAACTAATAAGGATCATATTTCAATGTGCGGAGCTGGTGACTTGATACATTGAAATCAATTCCCTGCGGACTGCTTCCATCTCGATGACATTCTGCTCGTGATAAAGTGTGGCAGAGGGTGGACTGGCCCGGCCGCGCCCCCTGGCACTGCTCCACGCGGCTCTCCGCCACGCCCCGCCACGCCCCGCCACGCCACGCCACGCTGCACAGGGAAGAGATGCCAAAAGAACGCGAGTGCGGCGAGACTGTAGTGTGACGCATGGGCTCACTTTCGCTTGTGAAGTTCCCAGCCTTGTTAATGAGAAATGAGAACGCAGCGCGTGTCGTGAGGCGCGTGGGCCGGTGGAGCGACCTGCTCAGTCCGCGACTGTTCGCCCTGCTCACTCCCACTCGTCTCACCGCCCCACTGCCAACTTGATTCGGACACACGAGGAGAGAGGGTGGGTGTGGCCAGCACACTGCATCGTGAACCAGACAGCAAGGGCCTGAGTGAGAGGGTCGCAGCGCGTGTTCGACGCGGCGCAGCCTTGAACCAGACCGGGGCGGGCACTGGGTGCGCCCCGAGCTCCACACTCAGTGACAAATCGGTGTCCTCTGAATAACAAATGGGAGCCCAGGCATGTCAACAGCTCAAGAATGTCTTTCGTTACCGCGGCAACGAGGTGAGAGCACCTTTGGAAATCAGATCTTTTTACATTGGCACATGTCTTGAGAAAATTGCCCTCGTACGAAGTAACCGGGAAAAAAAATATTCAGTAGTTTCAGACAATGCGGTACATTATTGTTTCCCATGTGCCGGCCGAGATGCGTGGTTTTGTTCTGGAGCTCTGTTGTTCCTCCGAGCACGCCACTACTACTGCTCTGGCACTGTAGGCCTGTCCTGGGTGGCGCCGTATCGCCCCTCGCAGCTCACAGCCCTCCAGCACAGCACTCCTTACGTACAGTACAGTATATGGAAATACGGTTAGGCTGGTTCCTGCAGGCGAGACGAGGCGAGGCGTGGCGGAGCGGAGAGTCGGGACCACACTGCGCAGGACCGAGGTCTACTCTACTTGGGACTGAACGGGGAAGAGGAGCATTGACGACTCGTTGATGATTGGTGAGGATTGTACTAAAGCAGCGGTTCCCAACCCTGGGGTCGCGACCCCATTTGGGGTCGGGAGAAAAAAAATTGGGGTCGCGGTGAGGGGCCTGGGGTCGCGTGGGGTCGTCGTTTGACCCTCATTCCACTCGCGTTCGA
>CABIKL010001999.1:0-13621 GCA_902196195.1 Aptinothrips rufus
AAAAACTGTCAGGGAACACCACCTTTAGCCGAGGGGTCTGACACTCTCGAAAGTAGGTGTACAGGCTGACAGAAAGTAACCCTAGAAGCAGAAAAGTGAAAGTAAGAGTAGCCGAAAATAGCAGAAGTGAAAGTGGAAAAAGTAGCCAAAAGTAGGATTGAAAACATAGGAATAGCCGATCGCTTATGCAATCGTTATGGCCGTTTGCTTGTTCGTCACTTGTAGGAGCTTGAAATCAGCGCAACCGCGCCTGTCTGCGCCTGCTCAGAGATCGCTTCCGGAACATGCGCGCGCGCTCGTAGCTCGTAGCGGTCAGTCGCCGAACTAGCTCGAGGCAGATAACATTGGCGGGAATCGCAAAACTTCGGAAGGTGAAAGGTGGTGACGGGTATGGCAACGTTTTGAAAGACTCGACTATGACATCTGCCTTCGTCTAGTTCGCGCAGGTGCCACCAGGTGAATTCCGGACGCGATGGTAAAAAGCGGAAAAGCGCCTGAGCCGTTCGGCTGGCGGGCGGCAGCACGGCTGAAAGACCACGTGGGCAGCATCGTGTCGAAGCGGACAATCTCCAGACTTTCTCAGAATCATTTAACACGCGTTGGGCGAATTGCGTCAGGATTTCAATTTAATTGTATCGTCGATCATCTGTGCTGTGCCAAAGGACTCAAAGACTGCCGTGTGTGCACAGCATCGCGTTCTTGTTACCCCTGTGCTACTGTCGGAGGCATTTGACGCACTCTGCTCGTATCGACTGCTGCCTTGAGTCAGATCAGCATCATCTAGCACTCATCTTGTTCACCCACTCGGCTTCCTAACTTCCGAGAATAGGGTACTTCAAAGAAGCCCAGAGCGGAAGTGCGATGAACGAAACGACACGGCGAGAAGGGCAAGGGGAGGGGAGGAGGGACGGCGTTCTGCTGCTAGCTCCCCGCCCCTGTCTCCTATGTCGTCGTGTTGTTCTTGACACTTCCGCTATGGTCTTCTTTGAAGTGACCTCCCTCCGAGCTGGCGGCACTGCAGTTCTGCCAATCGAGGTCCCATAAGGGATTCCCGATCAGCACTCATACTGTTAAGGCCAGATTCGACGTTTCCCCGTTATTCGAACCCCTTCGCCACAAGGCGGCTCGTTTCACCCAGGTACAACGGACACTAAACACCCGTCCGCGCCTTTGCAGGCTTGGCTAAGTGATGAGCGAAGATGTGGGACGATTTTTATCCTCTTGAATGACTGCCGGACGAAGAGGAGAGTTGAAAAATACCGGAAGGATGGGCTTCGAACCGTAATCCTCCGGCGTAAGATTCGAGCATTCTAACCATTCTGCCACCATCTGCCATAGAGACCAATGTACAAAGCGGTGCATTTCAATGCTGCCTGTGTGAACTCTCTCTGACATGCCGTCAGATTCCCTGACTTTTCCAGACCAACTAAGCTTAAATGCCAAAACCAATGTTGATACGAACATAACGCTATACTAACGATCTATTTATGCATTTTTCTTGAAATTTTCTCTTATAAGTTGAAAAATACCTTTACTATTATGAAATTCTTTTCTCACAACCGGCTCATGATTTCCACAAACACTTCAGGTGTACATGTTGTAGTTTCTGAGATGAAAGTTAGTGACTAAATTTTACCGCACTGAGCGCAATACTCGTTCCCTTTACCTTCATAATGATGGTATATGAAGGAAAATGGGCAGAGAACGAGTCAAAAACAGGATTGATTTTCCTCGAACATGGTTGTTATCTGCAAGATTCCCTTACCAAATTTCTCAGTAAACCAAAGTGCGCAATTTTCGTGAAAAATGTCTCCATTTCTTCCCAATCCCTTTGGCTACTCTATGCTTGGCCTTGGCCTCAAGGTGCCCGCGCCGCGGCTGCTCCCCCCGTCCACAGGGGAGGGGCCGGGGCAGTAGGGGGGGGGGGGGGGGGGTCGACATGGCGACACACCGCCCTGCATGGCTCATCTTGCTCAGGGGCGTAACCTGCATACGCCTAAACGGAAATCACCGACGTTCATAGTGCCTCGCGGGGCTCCTCCTGCAAGCCACTCGCCGCAGGGACGGGAGGGGAGGGGGAAGGACCAGGACAACGCCCTGCCCTGCCGTCAGCACTTCAGACTCCGCATCGCGAAGCTCGGGTCGGGTCGAGGGAATTCCCTTGATCTCTCTGGCAACCCTGCCGGTTAGGTGCTCCCGCTTCTGACAGTAAACAATGGGCCACTCTGATTCAAAATTGAACGAGTTAAATTCAAGCGCCAAACCCATGTCGTTAAAGTTCATCATCCCCAAATAATGTAACAATTTCGTAGGAAATCCCTTCAGAGTAAGCCTCCTCGGCGTGGGTAGTCTTGTGAGATAGACAACAGCAGCCTTCGAGCAGGAAGCCTCTTCCTCGCTCGCGCCACCCGCCTGTTTATTTGCATCCCGCCGCCGCGGTGGGTCTGGAAGGAGGAAGGAAAGGGCGGGTTGCGCACCGGCACCGGGTCTCCGGGCCTTGAAGGCGGCGGGCGGCGGCTCGGAAAGGAAGGAGTCAGCATACCCATCGATCTCCTCACAAATCAAAGCACGGCGTAGGGCGGGGCGGGGCGGGAGAGCAGCTCATCGCTCTGACATGCCTACGCTCGCGGGCCGCTGATAGTGCGCGGACATGTTTTGCACAGATACATCGGACACATCGCATTTTGGTTCACGCACTGCAAAACCGATTCCTTGAAATCCAAGGATAGGGGTAGGTGGATGACTTCAAGGGTCCTTATGAGCTTTTTAAGCATGGAAGCATCCTTGAAATCCATCTATCATTGAACATCAAGGGATCGTTTTTACAGCCACCCTCATCCACGCCGCGCCTTCGGCCATGAGGAGTACCTGGTAACCTGGTAACCTGGTAACATCCTCGAACTACACGGGGCCATCCAGGTGGGAGGGCGGGGTAGGGGAGGGGAGGACGTAACAATAATGTGGCCTAGTTCGGACTGGTGTGCTCCGTGCCGCCCTCGTGCCTCCACCGAGTGCCCTCCGGAGCCCCCCCGCCCCCGCACCCCCACCCCGAGGAGCTCGGGGCCCCAACGGGTGTAGGCGTTGCTCCCACTCCCCCGTGCCGCCCCTGCCTCTGTCTGCTTCGCGGCGCTGTACCTGGGCCGCGCCGCGCCGCGCCGCACCGGACCCGGCCCGCCTCACCGGCGTCGCTCTGCCCCGTGCCCCGTGCTCATCCCTGCACCTCCTCGCGCCGGCCGCCCAACCCAGCCGGACCGCAACCCGCTCTACTGGCCGAACCCTGGCCGTCAGGAAAACAAGTTGCATCCTTCGCCCACCCCAAAATGTCTGATTCTCAATAAGTTGCCTGTATTTGACCTTATTTTCTTGATTATTACGCGTTAACCTGGGTTGATTGTAACATCAATTCCGTTTTAATCACGTTATTTTCCGCCAATTTCTATTAATTTATGGATGACCCACCGAGTTATTATTAACATTAATTCGTGATAAAATTCTCGTTTATTCCCATTCACTTACACTAAATTCTGAGATTTGTATACCAACATCGGCTATTGGAGAGCCATCGATCCTGGCTGCGGCCCAGCTGGGTGCCGCCCCCGCCCGGGTCGAGTCCTGTCTCCAGCCCAGGCCTGCCCTGCCCCACGCCCGCAAGTAGCTCCTTGGTCTCTTTGCTGCTGTGCGGGGCGGGCGGGGCGGGCGGGGCGGGCGGGGCGGGACAGAGAAGGAAAGGGCAGGGCAGGGCAGGGCAGGGCGCGGTGAGGCGAGCGCCTCTTGGGCGAGGCGATGGACGTCGCGGAGGCCTTGACTGCCGCCCGCCGACGTCGCGACGCAGAGACGCGCCTCATGCGAGAGGGGCTGGACGTGTGGAGGAGCAGACAGCAGCACCTCCTCGCCAGGAAGGCGCACGAGCAGCAGCAGGTGAGTCCTCTGCTGGTCTGACACCTGCCTGTAAGTTTACAAAATCTACTGTCTTTTATGACTTTGAAAAATAACGTGGAATCGTTACGTGGAGAGTAAGACTATCCTCATTTGCTATCGCCCAGTCCTGGCCCCGTCTCTCTTCGACGCGCGCGCCATTTCTTCATAAATTACGTTACTCTGTTCTGGTCACGAAAAGACGCACTCCCAGTGAAAAATGCCAACCAATACGATATCGAAAAAAATGTCGAAACGATATCGAAAGTGCGAAATTGACGTCGTTTCGATATCGTTTCGATATCGTTTCGATATTGTTTCGATATCGTTTTCAATGGCATTTCTCACTGGGCTTTCGAGTGCTAAATTCTCTAAATTTTTGTCGTTGTCAAGTCTTTAAGTGCAGAATCGCGGGGGAAGACAGCAGGCGCTGCGCGCGGACAGTTTTTCCTGCAGCCTCTGTGTCATAATTTATGGACGACCCCTCAGATCAAATAGAAACGCAGGGACTTGCCTGACAAGGATTGCATTCGGGTTGTTTTGCGCAGCTGCGTGAGATGCTCCTGACGTACAGCCCGTGGGGGCGGCCGGGTGGCGGCGCCCCCAACCCGGACACGATCCGCAAGCGCAAGGCGCTGCAGCTGGAGACGCTATACTCCTCCTCGCCCTCCTACTCGCCGGCCTCGTCGCCCTGGTCGTCCACGGCGCCCCTGCCCGGCGCCCTGGCCGGGGCTCTCCCCGCAGGTACAGTCCTCTGTAGAGAGAGAGCCGTACGGCGTTCCGTTCTCTCCAGGAGTTAATGCTTACTGCGGACTGCGCGGCCGCATGATTATTACCTGTGGCTGGCCTGTGTGAGAGATTGCTGTCCATTATGAGAAATTCGCTTTTCTGTACGGTTGTCGTGCTGTGGCCGCAGGCAGTGGCGCCCACACCCTTCCCCGGCTGCCGTCCCACCAGACGCAACAGACCCAGGCCCAGACCCGCCGACTGCGATGCGACCCGCTGCTGCTGTTCCAGTTCCAGGAGGCGGACCGCCGCGCCGTGGACAACATGCTCCGCTACCGCACCGACCCGCGCCAGCAGCAGCAGTACCGCCTCGAACTGGGTGAGCGAGCAGAGCAGAGCAGCGACACTCAGTGCAGCAGCAGTAAGGGGCTGTCCATTAAAAGTGAACTTGTGCTGCCTTATTCCCCGCTGCCGCTCCTCGGATCCCCCGTGTATAGTAAAGGGTGCTGAGACTAACCAAACGGCATCCTCAACACACTAAAACAAGACCCCTTTACATTTTAATTACGTAAGGCTTTTACTTAAACTTGAAAGCTGTGGGGCCTCTACAATTCTACAGACCTAAGGCTGTGCAACTCCGGTGTGGGAAGCGGGTCTGACCTATCATACCGTCCTATACCAAGCACCAGGGTGAGGTTAGGTTCGGCGACCGTAAATAAAAACATGCAATAGGTAACTCACAATGTTGTGATAATTTCAATCATGACGGGGGATGTGATCCTTTCTCTAATCTGCATGCATCATCTTCATCTTCCCCCTCGCTGTCTGATGCGGTCGGACGCGTGAGTTGGGTTGCCTACTCTCCGCATGACAGGCGCTCAGCGCGCTCAGCACCCGGGGCCTAGCCCTCGTCCTTCCTTCCCCTCTCCTGCGAATAATTACTGCCGTGTCACTTCAGTTCCGCCGCGTCGTTTGCTCCGCCTATTATAGCCAACAAATCGATTAATAACAAGATAATCGAAATTTGCTAAAATTCAAATTTCGCAACAACCGTAATTTTTAAATGGCACGTCAAATTATCATACGTCTAAATAAAACAGTGAATTCTCTCAATATCGTTCGGAGACATTGGAAGCCTGTTACGGAAGCGGTGTTCTAGCCATGCCAGGGAGAGTGATCGACCCGGCGGAGGTGCGCGTTGCCTGCTCCATGCACCGAGCTGCACTGCCGCAGGGCGGGGCGGGGCGGGGCGAGGCGGGGCGGGGCGGGGGTAGGTGAGCGCCGGAAACACAATGCAGAGCATACATTCATTTCAATGTGTTTGCTGTTTCAGACCGTATGGTGCAAGAGAAACGGCTCCGTCAACAACAACAGCAGCAGAGACAACAGCAACAACAACATCGGCAGCAACAACTGCAACAGCATCTCCAACACCAGCAACAACAGCAAGAGCAACTCCAACACCAGCAACAACAGCAACAGCAGCAACTGTATCAGCAGCAGCAGCGGCAGCAAGATGAGCTCCAAGAAAGCCATCAGCAGCAGCAGCAGCAGCAGCAGCAGCAGCAGCAGCAGCAGCAGCAGCAGCAGCAGCAGCAGGAGGATCAACAGGAGAAGCACATTCGACGGCGTCGCAGTGCCGAATCGTCAGATGCACCACAACGCGACAGGAATTGGGTACGTAAACGCTAAGCCTCAGAATAAAGGGAGTGCCTGCGGGAGGGGGGGGGGGGGGGGGGGTCGCATGACCGGTGCCAGGGCACGGCCGAACTCGCCTCCCCCTGCTCCTGTCCTCCTCCCACCCCCACCCTGCAGCTCGCGACGACCTGTCTCCAAACCATCTCTTTCGTCCTAAAGCTCCCCCTGTGCCCGTCACTGCTACCCTTTTCACCTGCCAGAGTCTCGCTTTCGGGCCTTTCAGCCCGCCTGCCAAGCCAGCCTGCGACAATCGATGAACTCGTCAAAGACAGTCGCCAAAGCTTGCACCACTTAGAGGAAGGATCCTTGCATCCAATAGGGAGGGCCCAGCATGAAAGAAAAAGAACGGTTTGGATGACAAATGTGGCCAAATTCCTGTTAAATCCTCGGAACCCGATTCGCAACCTTAACTGTACTTCCCACATGACCTTAACTCTATAGTAGCACTCACGTACTCGGCGATCATTGAAAGCATTTTACCCAATTAGTGCAATTTCAGTTCTCTAATTGAAAAATTAATTTTGAGGGTTCGAGTCCTTCAGAAAATAACAACAACAACAACAACAAAATGTAATTCTCCCGACCTCGAGTGGCGCTCCTCGGCGAATGACGTCATACACACCTCCGCTACCCACCCCTCGTCCCCTCACATCCTCTTCGGCCAGGAAAGAAAAACTCCGCGATAAACTAGCTCTCCTCTCCAGCTAGTTGAGCAGCTGCTGCGCCGGGCCGGCCCGCTGCGGCCCGCCCCCAACTGTCATGAGCTCTCATGGAGGCAGGCAACTCAATCAATTAGCTGTGAGGGCGTGGCGGCGCGCGGCGCGTGGGCGATGGCAGGAGCAGGGAGGCGGCGGTTGCGTGCTAAGACGACTCATCCTTATCTGATACTTGTCTCATCGTCGCCATCGCCTTTTTCAAAGTGCGTCTGTTTCTCGACTCCTTTTTGTAATGCTTTTATAATTTTCGACATTCATTCACAACGGTTAAACGGCCAAAGAACACCCTCGAAATATTTTGCTGATATGTCGCGCTCTGATTGGAGGCAGACAGACGCTGGCGTATTCATTTCGACTTTCTTCAAGTATTTGAGGGGTTTGCCTTCCAGAGTTTTGGACTGTTGTTGTGAAAATCATACGCCGTGGCCCCGAAGCGTGTGAATGGCAATAACCACTCCAACGTGGCTCCACGGCCAAGGGGAGCAGCTGGCTGCTGAGGAGTGCTTCGCTCTGCAGCGGCTCAGGAGCAGTCAGCCAACCCTAACCTGCAGTCCCCCAGCTACAATCACGTGGAGCCGACACAGACTTGAAACCATTACAAGTCGAGACCCCGCGCCGCACCGCGCCGCACCGGGCCAAGGACTGCTTCGCAAGCTGCAGCCATGCTGCAGCGGCACTCGGGTCAGGGCGGTCATATGGAGGTCACCACGAGGTCAGGTCACCATGGTGTCAGCACCAGCTGGGCAGCCGGGAAGGGAAGGGCAGCCCAGTACGCGGGGTCACGGGGTCACGGCGCATCACATCACATCGGCTCACTACTCCGCGATACTGTATCGCGATTAATAGTTCTGTCGTGAAGCGGAATAGGGAAGCGAGATAAGTCGCGGTGACTATCGCAGCCCCTGCCCTCACCTTGCGGTCAGAAAGGTGAGTCGCAGTGATCCCTTCTGCTTTGCAACAGAGTGTCGTCCCACCCGGCACCCGGCCATGCGCGAACTCATGTCAGGCCCTGAGGATGCCCCCTCAGAGTGGCCCTGTCCCCATGATCTTATCGCTTAATGTAGGTCCCAAAATCCCATGGCCACCATGGGATCCCACGATACACATCCCGGATGATGCTGCAGCAGTGTCAATCGTTTTTACGTACAGCGCTGTATATGAGAAATCTTGCCGTCGTAAAGCTCGGCGTGATTAATATGTTTCAGGCGGGCGTTGAGTTGGTGCCCCTGCTGGACCGGCGCCGCTACCCTGACACTGTGTCCTCCGTGCCGCGACCCAGGGCGCGTGCTCACCTGCCCACCACCGACGTGACAAACGTCACCAAGGTGAAGGAGGAGGCCAAGTAAGTCTTCATCTCCTCACTTTATTATTGTAGCTGGTCTCCCCAGTCAGAAATGATTGCTTTTCAAGGACAGAAGTTCAGAGTCATTCGAATCCCTCTCATTTCCGCTACAGTTGGCAAATTTTTCGAGCTGCAGATCGAGTTGATATAAACTTCGAATCGACATCAAATCGAAGTGCCATTTTTGACTTTGGATGCTTATAAAAATGATGTTGTCGTTTCCTCCCAGCTAGGGATTTAAAGGCCGGTAATATTACCGGTAAGATTCGGTAAGTTACCTTAAGTTACGGTAATTAATATTACCCGGCCGGTAAGTTTCGATGTCGGTAAGATTCAAATCTTTTCAGTTATTCACTTATTTTTCTGCGGTTAATGGCCCTGAAAAAGGCCTTCATATCGAACCGAAGTTACACTATTAACTACAAGACAAAGGGCTGCTACAGGAAAGTCAGGAAAATTAGGGAAATGCCAGTGAAATTGAGATGATCTGGAAAAGTCAGGGAACTTGATGTCAGGTCAGGAAAAGTTCTCACCGGAACCATCCAGCGAGTTTGCGGTTATACGCAATGTTTGCAAAAACCAGGAAAAATTTAAGTTAACGTCAGGGATTTGTCAGGAAAACGTCAGGGAATTTGAAAACCGTGATCTTGTAACAAGCCTGCAAGAATTGAATTGGTTAAATTTATGAAATTCAGTAAAAGAAACGAATCGATTTATAATCTGTAGAAAAACAGTTAATGAGCTATTTCGCCAGCGCGGGGCGGGGTGTGAGGTCCATAACAAACCCGACTCAGCGTCTGCTAACGACCAATCACAGCGCGGCGTGAGTAAAACAGTTGAAAGTGTGTGATGGACTGCAGCCCCCTCTCACACCCCGCCCCGCGCTGGCAAAATAGCTCATTACCAAATTTGCTTGTTTTTAAGAATCTTTTCAATCTTTCACGGTAATTTACCAATCTTACCGTAAGTTACCGTAACTTTGAATCTTACCGGTATTTTTAAATCTCTGCTTCCAGCCAGGAGAAGGAGCAAACTTGGCGCGATCTCGCGGTTCAGATCGACCGGAAGAAAAGGCAGGTCGAGGTAAGTACTAACGGCTGCAGGACAGTCCACTTCTCGTCGTGATCGGGGCGCTCGTCGAGTGCACTGCAGAACAGAGAATTACGACGGGATGACAATTGTCACTAGGGAAAGAAAGATCTCGAGGCGAGAGTGAAGTTTACTATGTTGTTTTCGACAACCCCAAGGCGTTCCAAATCAGGTGAACACCTTTGCGTACATCAGCCCCAACAGTTTTGAAACTGGTGTTGCTGTCACCCCTGTTTATCCGGAAGGAGTGGTATTATTTCTGACTTATGGACGCCCTGCAGACCGTGCTTCTTGTCTTGCAGGCTTCCCGCGCGGAGGAGCTCGAGCGCTCCCGCCAGCACTTCGAGACGTGGCAGATGCTATGGGGTCGACCGGGCCACGGCGCCCCGAGGGACGTCAAGGTCAAGGAGAAGCTAGACGTGATCCTGTACCACCTGGACGGAGGGGCGCCCCCCACCCCGCGCGCGGCCCCGCCGGCCCCGCCGGCCCCGCCTGCCCAGCAGTCCGCACCCCCCGCGCTGGCCGCCCTCTAGCCGAGTCTCTTCGTCAGCACCCTGCTCCTCCCTCTTCTCGCCATCACTGCATACTAATAAAATGTAACATTTCAATTTCAGCTAGTCGGGTTCACGTCGTGACACTCTATTCTTACTACCAGTCGATGGGATGGGACATCAAAAAAGAACGTTTAATCTGACAGGCGACGCTTCAACAAAATCCGATCTCCTCAAGGACTTACAGTCGAGAACACTCACAGCAGCAGGTTTTCATTTTCATTTTATCATCAAAAATCATTTCACTCTTTGCAAACTCATTTTGATTTGAATTGAAGAGCCATTAAAAACCGGTAGATATTTATCAGACCACCCACAAACGCCAAAAATTTTCAACTTATTAAAAAATTTCAATATTTTTTTGGAATTAAAATTGGAAAAATAATACCTAGTAAATCAAGATTGTTTGGTCAAAATTGGCGCAAATTAAAACAATATTTAATATTTTCCATTCCTTGGAAATAAAAAACTCTTTTCTATTTACCGACAGTGAAATTTATCTCGTTGCGGAACATTTCCCACGATTTGGCAACAGGGTGCTGGCAGGTCGATTTATCTTAATGGGGGAATGAGTCAGTCTCTGAACTGAACTAGAGGCAAGGCAATGTCTTTCGGGGCGGAGGAGGGGGGAAGGGGGGTAAGAGGAGGCTAACTTTCTCGCGGGTCATTTGAAATCACACAGCGAGCAGCGATAAAGCTCCGAATGGGAGCGGATCTGGAGAAACTGTAGAGGGAAGAGGAAAAGGGGGGGGGGGGGGTAACATTCGAGGTTCCGATATCGAAATGTTTAGCAATGATGAAGAATGCTCTCGAATCGCCCAACTGGCGGCAGGATGTGTCGACATGACATATCGATCATCCCCTCTCCTCTCCCCTCCCCAACCCCAAGGTCACTGCAATACTACGGACCCGGAACGTATTTGGACAAAGGCGGCCACGCCAACAATTAGTCAGTCCAATCCAATCCGGGCAAGTAGAAAACTAGCGCATGATTAGGCAGCCTCTAATCATTATCATCTCATTTCACCCCGCGCTGGGAACGCTGAAGAAGCCCCGGTTGGTGGTGGTGGTGGTGGTGGTGGTGGTGGTGGTGGTGGGGGGGGGGGGGGGGGGGGGGGGGGGAGAACGCATCTTGAATGTCACTGACACGCTCGCTTCCCATGTCATCTTGTGGAGGTATGTAACCGTATTGTATCACTCTGATCCGCTCTGATCGTATACGTCGACCAAAGACATTCCGAGAAGCCGTCGATGACGTCGACGGCTCTACGATGGTCGGTGCTGACCCCCCCCCCCCCCCCCCCCCCCCCCCCCCCCCAGTCCTTTTTACTACCTCGATGTCAAATATGAGTGAACACTTTGAATTCTCCGTCAAAAGTCACGGACGTATACTGACATAATTTTTTATGGACAGAAACTTCCAAGAGTGCGAGTAACACTGGATTCAAATTGGACGATTACATCACACACTACACTCACGAAGCGAGTAGAATGATATTAATCTGATTGAAATAATGATAGCACTTTAGTTAAGTGATCGAACAATCCCGTCCAACAGGTCGGAGAGGACTTTTTTTTATTTCTTTTCTTTTCGTGAGAACATTGTATTTAAGTCAGATTTCAACGGAGTCCTCCTTTACTTGATCAGCATCAGCATGAAGGAATGGATGGCTCTGACGTCATTTGTCTTTCCCAATCGCCACTCCGTTTTGCCCCTTTGGAGTGCGACAGAGGACAGAGGAACGAACGGAATTGATGCAACCGATGTTTGTGTTCCGTGTTCCTGGGTTTTGCTTCCCAAGATATTCAGTGCGAAATGGTGTGCATCGATCGATTTTTTCGAGAAAATCCGAGAGATTTGACGTCGCGATTCCCCTAATCGTCGTGAACTGGGGATGGCATGAGATGGCGTAATGTTCGACATGCTGCTGCACTAAGCGAAAAAAATGAAGCATACGAATTTCTCTTGTCTTCCGGCATTACCTCATGACGACAGAACACGAGTCACTTCTCTTGCTTTAAATCCAGCGAATAAAAACAGGAAAGTCTCATCAGAATATCTGTACTCTTATCATTTGTTTTCTTGACGACTTAGTGACACCCAGCCCAACGCGAGGCCCAGGCACCACAAGTCGCGTTGGGCGTCAGTCTATCGTGCTGCGACCTGACCAATGTGAACCGGTCAGAGCCGGGTGGACACCGGTTCAGATCGGCCGTGAGTCTTCTGTGCTGGAGCTGGAGCTGGGCGGAGCACTCAGTGCACTGACTGTTTGGGCCCTTACTGCCTGGAGTCTGGCTTGAGGCTTAGGGCTGGAGCTAGAGGGAGGGGAGGGGAGAGAACAGGTGGGGAGGGGGCGGGAGGAAGAGAGGTGAAGGGAGCGAGGGGCGACCACACCCGCCTGCCTCCCATGCATCATGGCCTATGTAATGAGCAGTGCTTGTTCTCAGGTGATGCGTTCCTAGAATTGGTGGGTAATTCCGCAGAGGAAGGTAAAAGTACATGCTCGAGGTTGTCTGCACAGCATCGCAGAGCAGCTCGGCGGCTCAAGGCGCGGACTTTGCTCATATTATGCAAGCCGATCTCAATAAGTGTCGAATCATGACATGTGGGTGGGGACCTGAGCAGTCATTAGAGTCCACCACACGATGCATGCTGCATGACGAGATGATTCGTCGCTATCCCCTCCCCTCCCCTCCCTCCTCCTCTCCCCCTGTGCCCTACCGCCTTCCACGGGTCGGATGTCGGATGGAGCGGGTCGGAGGCCTGGACTCGTTGGTCCAGGACAGTCCATGAACTTCCGTTGGTCGCGGTGCGGCGAGCTAGCGGATCGTTAAGGGTTGGAAGTTTCCTACATTCAGGGGTTTGTCTCGTAGGAGGCCCCGAGGACGCGGCGGCATGTACCCCCCCCCCCCCCAAGGGGAGCTTGGACTTTTTACCGCGTGGAGGGCGCCCACAAACTACAGCCTGCAACACATGGTGCATGGTCACCGGGCATGAGCGCCTTACATGCGTTAGGTAGGCAACCGAGCACAGCTTGGCTGTGCTGCAGACATGCCTACCTCGTTGCTGCTACTCCGCCCTCGTTTCCCAACCAAGCAACTTGAAGCGCGCCGCGTCCACGCGGGCTATTTGCCCCACGTCATCCCGAACCGATGCTCGGCTTCAGAGCTAACCACGCACGTCTCCTCTCCCCTTCCTCACACAACTACCCCTGGAAAAATAAACTCAGCTGGCTATCGCCACGCCACGCCACGCCACGCAGCATGCCGTTACATGAGGCGACCCTTTCCAAGCTTTCCATGGCGGGGCAGCAAGCAGCAGCGGGCCAGCCCAGCCGGCATACAGGCCGCATCAAGGAATGTGCAGGTCGCATCAATGAGAAGAATGAATGAATGAATAAATGGATGAATGAATGAATAGAATAGAATGGAATGATGGGCGCCAACTGTACAAGTAGTCCGGCGTTGCAGGGACGATGAAACGAGCGAAGAACTTGGTAACAAACTTGGGGGGGGGGAGAGAGAGAGAGAGAGAGAGAGAGAGAGAGAGAGAGAGAGAGAGAGAGAGAGAGAGAGAGAGAGAG
>CABIKL010002000.1:0-13620 GCA_902196195.1 Aptinothrips rufus
ATCCCCCCCCCCCCCCCCCCTCGAAGTTTTTCTGTATCGGCGCCTGACTCTGACCTACAGGCCACTTACAAGACAATGGCGTCGTTAATGTGCCGACAACTGTTTGTTTTACCCTATCTTTGCTCTGTGCAAATGCATTGCTCTTGGTCCTGTGAATCAGCCTCACCCAGCTTGGCTTGGCTATGCGTCTTGCATAATGATATGATACTCCTTGACGATTTTTGTCGATGTTATTTATTTGCTCCCGCGTGTGACGATGACGTGAAGCCGGGCCCAGACCCCCTACGGCGTTGACCTCTTGCATCGACCTCGACATATCCCGCCCCCGCTTCATTGCCCCCCTTCCCTCCTGCCCACTGATAGGCCGAAGGTCAAGGGACGCAATGCCACCAGAAGTGAAGCGAGATAGATACCGCGGACATCAGATCGCAGGCGACAAACACCATTCGCGCCTGTGCAGTCTCGAGAACTCCGATATCTTACCGTCGGTCTCTCAGTCTCAATCAGCGACTGTGTTTTCGACGGCATTCTAGAGCACAAGTAAAAACCATTAATTGATGAGCAAAATAAAACTAGAAAAATATCTTAGAGCTCGCTCCTCGCTCTCTCTCTCTCTCTCTTTCTGTGGAGACTCAGCTTGCATGATTCACGGATATTGCGATTGCGCCACAACGAACACATACCTTGTTCACATGAAATACAAAACATGGTCTGCACCTATAATTTGTCATCGGGTCCCAGTTTACATACTCCTCTTTGTCGTGAATCAATGTGCGCCTCAGAAAGTCCGCTCTGCTCCACAATTTACTGGTTCGCGCTGATTGGATGCAGGCTGTGTACCTACGCAGAAATTTAGTAATCTTTTGGGATGGTGCATGATAGAAACAGCAGAAATTGCTTTAGTCTCTTATAATGAATTGTTCAGTTACGAGTATAAAAATTATCATTAGTCAGTGAAATTATTATACATTGGAGGAGGGGAGCCAAATCTTTTTATCTCTGAGGTTGGCTAAACGCGACAGTGCTGCTGCCGCAATCTCAGCTGTTCGCCGGATGCCCTCCTAGCAGACCGATGTAGCAGACGAAACCAGAAAGAGGAGATAGTCATCAGGTTTAGTTGTGTTTTGTGCTGGGCAGCCAGTTAGAGTATCTGAGGACGAGAGAAGTTGACAGCGATCGCGACTACTGTGAGAGAAAGTGTGAAACATGGTTACTGGGGTTCAGACCGTCTTCAGGACGACACGCCGCGCCAGCAAAGTGTATCAGCTTTCTAAGTTTCTAACCAACAACACGAGGATCGAAGATTTCTGTCAAAGTCGCTTATTCAGCACGACCAGACTTAACCAAGGTAGGACAGGAACTGACATTTCTGATATTGAACGAAAGGCCTTAAAAAATTGCAAGTAATATTTACAAATCACAAAACTCGAGGGCGCCCCATAATACAATTTTCCCCTATGGTTAATATTTTTGTTATGGTAACTGCCTTTAAAGTAATTGTGTTTTCTGCTGTGGTGTGTTAAACTTTAAAATATTATTTCTTTACTTATTACTCTCTGAAAACAATTTTGAAAATAATGGAAATCATCAATAGATTGTTTCAAATCGTATCATGCTCCACATTCATAAAACAAATTTGTGATTGGCATCAACCCTTATCAGGGAAAATTTGGTACTGCTTGGTTTAGCTGTGCTGGCAACCGACTGATTGAAACTGATCCACTGTTACTGTGGCAAGTTTATCTTGTGACCCTATCATGGAACGTGAGGTCACACCACTGATAACATTTGCATTGACACCATATTGGGCTGCTTCATTACCAACCTTCCCATTCTGATTTCTATCCCAGTTTCTACTGTTTTTATATTATCTTCCAGAAAGTATGAATAACATAACTTTTTGAACCACTTATGTTTTATTTCCCAGGGCGAAAATACACTGATAAGCACGAATGGATTCAGCTTAATGGAAAAATTGGCACAGTTGGAATCTCCCATTATGCCCAGGTATATCTTTGTATTTTAAAGATTTTCATTCACCTGTTTTGTTTGCTTCATTACTACTGAGTGGTGAAAGCTGCCAGCCAATTAACGACATGTTGTTACTGTTCTCAGGATGCGCTAGGTGACGTGGTGTACGCACAGCTACCAGATGTTGGTCAGGAAGTGAGAAAGACTGGTCAGTTTCATGCACTTTTTTGTGGTACGTATCTCCTTTATTTTGAATTTTAGACTGACTTTTCTTTTTCTTTTTTTTTTTTGATTTTAGAGGAGTGTGGAGCCTTAGAAAGTGTTAAAGCTGCTTCAGAGTTGTACAGTCCAGTAACTGGTAAAGTGGTGGAGAAAAATGCAGCTGTTGAAGAGAAACCTGGCCTTATAAACATGTCCTGCTATGAGAAGGGTATGTGTGATGTGTGATGTTTTCGTTGTTGCAAACATTGCTAAGCGTTTGCATGTTATTCATAATAATATTTGTTTAAAATTTTCAGGTTGGTTATTCAAGGTTGAATTAAGTAAGCCGGAGGAGGTAGACGAACTTATGGATGAGGACAAATATCAACAGTTCCTCAACACCAATGAATGATTGGTACTGCATTGGACAAGTTTTCTGAATCTCAGCTCTGACTATATTCCAAGAATTTTCTGAAACCAAATACTGCTTCATGCTGGGACCCCTAAACAGTACTGATTTCAGTATCTTGTCTTCAGATGAAAGAATGTGTTGTGTTTATATACTAGTCAGTGAGCTACCTTTATTAGAGTGAGAAGGGACTCCTCTCAAAGCTAGTCATCAAATGAATGTTATGATATGATGATGAAGTAGAGATTAAAATTTCACTGTTTTAATCCAATAGAAATCAATTTCCAAAGAAGTTTCCTGAGTTTCCTCCTGAAATCATCACATTTTTCACTGTGCATTCTTCAACTTATAAAAATTAATATATGATTAGGTAGTCAAATTGTTACATTCTCAGCCATAACATCTTGTGGTAACCACTCAAGTAGCATAACCCACTTAATTAAAAATTGAATGTATCCTAGGTATGGCTCCTGTTGTGCTGAGACAGCTGAATCTCACTAGGAGAAGCCTCACAAATAAACCTGTTAGAAGTTTTTAAATATTTAGGAAGGAGTAATTCGTGATATCCAAACGATCCTGACCATCCCCTCTGTGGCATTTACACGGGGGGAACTTCTACGGTTCATTTGGATCAGCTCAACAGGAAGATTGGAAGCCCGATTCAATATGAGAGTAAGATCATAACCCATGCTCTTTTAGGGTCAAAAATTTGGATTTTATTTTATTTTAGTTGATTGATATCATTCCAGTACTCATGCCGCCTTATGAGCAGATATGCAAGAAAGGCAAGGTGCTATTAAAGCATACCAAAGATTGAGATTTAGCTTGATTTTAAAAAGGTTTAAACTTCATTTCCCCTGTGTTGAAATGATTTATACGGGGTGTTAAATTATTAAGAGCAGCTTATACAATTTTTACTCAAGTTGTCACCCCTTGAAGGAAGGTAAAGAAAGATGAATAAAAAGAAACATGATATAAATATCACAGCAAGGCTTTTGTTTTACTTTCTATGAAGAAATTGTTCTTTGTTTTTACAAATAAATAAATTTATGAGAGACGTGAGTCCTCATTCACAGGAAACATCCTCAAAGACATTTTTATGGATTAGGGTTCCTCATTGCATTGTCAAACAGTATTAATGAAAGCAACTTTTTCCATCGATATTTCCCCTATCCCAAGTGCTCACTAACTAAATTGTATAGTTACTTGTGCAAGTTATAACTCAGACATGCTTATTTTCAGGGCCACTTAAATGTGTAATATTAAAATAGTAATGACAAGTCATGAAAGTATAATTGACAAAGACTTGAATGCAAGGAACTGGTTTCCATAACAGATCACAAAGCTGATTTAAGTACATTCTTTGTCTTAAATACTACAAAGATCTATTGGTAGATTTACTCTCCCACAGAAGGTTACATAAGAATGCACAAGACAAGGTAATTATGATCAAGAATGAGTTCAATAAGAGTATTTCAATTTACGAGGCTTCATAAATTCTCTCACCATATCATCTGTTAATGTCTTCCTTCTTTCTTGATGTTCAGAGATGATCGGAGTGATGGTGTCAATGAATATCTTCTTCAATTCTCCGGTTAGCATGGCACCACTTGTGTAATCCTAGAAAAATAAACGAAATAATGTAATCTAATTCTCAAAAATAAAAAAAATAAAAATCTGACAAAAATCTATGTTGAAAAGAGGAAATTTGTAGCTGAAAAGCTTTCAAACTGAGAGTATATATAATTGCACCTTTCTAATTTGCTCCAGCTTTTCGTCATCCTCCAAAAAGAATGTCAGATATTGATAAGAGATATCAATATCACAATTTCCTCCTTTCTCACGGTGTTCTTCTACTGTGGCTTGGCCACCTGAGAAAGCATGTTTGTTGACCTAATTAAAAAACAAGAAAAAAAGTTAAAGATTTTGCAAAACTTTGAAGAAAAAAATCTAGGGAATAATATAGTAAAATTTGATTGGTACTGCATACCTTATTCTTAATTTGCTTTGGTGAGTCATTTAGAAAAATTGCTGAGTTGTTATCAGAAGCAGACATTTTGGTCATGGCTCCCTGAAGTGCAGGGAGGAAGACAGAATGGATCAAGGCTGGCTTGGGTGAACCCAGGCGTGGCACAACATCTCTCGTCATTCGAAAGTATGGATCCTGCAAAAGGAATATATTTGTGAGAAGGACGGTTCAGCCTCGAAGAGAACATTGAAGATAGAACTTGCACCCTACTCAAAGCCATAAATTCCAGTCGTTTTCTCACCTGGTCAATTGCACAAGGGATAAGGCAAGGCAATTTGGCCTTATTAAAAATAAATGGGAAAGAAGTTGACAGGCATGGAGTTGCTTGAACTGCTGGAAAGCTGATTTTGCCTATGACATCACTATCTCCAAATCCAAATATGCCTTTCACTTGATTGAACGTGACACATTTTTGGATCCGAACCATATTTTGATAGAATTCCGGACATTGTCTGGAAATGACATGAAGATATAATTCAGAATGCCAAAATGGAGACATAATGGTAATTGGTCACAAGCCATGCAGGCACTAATTGAAGTAAGTTGCTGCTGTTTAAGCTTGCTTCACTGATTACGTATTGAAAACCATCCAGTTAAACATACCCAATAAATTCCAAATCTGCAAAAATGAAGGTCTTCTCTCGATCAAACCCACAAGCAATGATGTCTTTGGCATTTTCCATTGCTAGTTTCTTAACTTTGTCCATGTCAAGATCTTTCCAGAGGAACTTTTCATCATCAGTCAACTGAATGATTAAAGGTACATCAAATACATCTTGGAGCCATCTAGAGGAGAAAAGATAGGTAGTGAAATTTTGGGAAAACATAACTTTTGATCATACATACAAATTAAAATACCTTACTTGGTAAAAAAGAATGGTATAAGATGTCCAATGTGCATTGCATCAGAGGATGGCCCGCGACCAGTATAGAGGTAGAATCGTTTTCCCTTTTCTACTTCATTCAATATGGTGTGCATGTCACGATGGGACATAACCATCCCCCGTCTCAAGAAATGGTGTGGACGTTTACCTGTGACCTTCTCTATTCTTTGAAGAAGTTCAGCATCTACTTTAGAGCTACCAAATTTCTCTGAAAATGATACAAGACAGTAACGGTGATATTATACTGATATTTCAAATAAGACGATGAAATATGCTAAAAGGAGCGTCATTGAAATATTAAAAAAAAAAATGTTAGAAAATTAAAACTGCTTATAGAGGTATAATCTATGAATGACAAAATATGAATCAGTACTATGACTTAAGTATGTACAAGTGCAGAACAAATACAGGCAAATACAAGGAAATATAATCAATATGATCTGTGGGCAGTAATATCAACAATGAGTAAGTTGAAATACATAGCTTGCAGCTCAATTCGGTGAGAGCTGAACAAAGGAATGTCGGAGTTACTTCAGTACTGTTAGAAATGATGTTTACTTACTAATTAACTTATCATAATCAACTCCAGTCTCAGATTTGCTGGTAACATTCCAGGGATCCACCACATCATCGTCGTCCTCCACGCGTACGAGCTGGATTCCCGATTGGATATCGCTCGTTTCGGTAGACATGTCTTAGGAGAAGAATTAAAAATAATTTAACAAGTAAATAATCGCTAACTTTCCAAAAATACTGTTCACTTTAAGGTTAGGACCCCTATTGACATGCCTCGTGGAAGCAGACAAGTGGTGAAGGAGGCATGGAGGGGGAGGAGGGAAGGGAGGGAATGTCCAGTTGGCCGGATTCTCCTTTGTGTAGAATCTAACTGCCTTAGAAACGATGGATTTCTCATATTCCTACCGCCACCTACCGTTGAACCCCACCACAACCCCACCCACCCCCACCACACTCAACCTGTGCCGCTGCGTGCTTTCGTCTGCTGTCTGCTTGATGTTCATGTATATACAGGCTCTTCGCTCGAATTTTGCTCTCTTTTAGAAACAATGTCGAAAAATTCAAAAATTGAAGAGGGTTTGGAATGCATCAAGAACGCAGAGAAGAGGTAAGGTATCCTAAACTTGGATGAATTAAACGTCAGAATCTCATTGTCAGTCGTAGCATCTGTATTGATTTTCTGGTTACGACAAGGTGCGAAAAGAAAGTGGTTGATCCGCCCACCTTTATCGTTGATAGTCCATATTATTTCTAATCTTGTAACCCATTATCGCGTGAAATGATGTGGCATGTTGTGAATGGCTTAAGAACGATGCAAGAAAATACGGTGTCCTGTTATGTCTCGAGTGGGTTAGGGTGGGTTAGGGATGGAACTGTCAGTGTCAGTATGATTGTTTCTGTTACCTTGTGAGTAATAGCTTGAACACATTGTAAGTAAAACACGTCCACCCTTATATGGCTTATCATTGGTCATTGTAGATTGTGACGCATTTAATGGACAATTATGTTACTTGTGGGTGGGAAAATTGTAAACAGATATAGTTGTACTCTGATGCAGCTGTTCTACGTTGATTATATTTTCATCTGTTCTATGTCTTATCTTGATATCACCTGTTGTTGTCTTTTCTTTCCCAGTCTTAAAACATCATTCTTGAAGTGGAGACCAGACTATGATTCCGCTGCGGATGAATACAACAGAGCAGGTAAGCCTTTGCGTCAGTTGCTATCTTTTAAGCATTGTACACTGTGTTGTATGTACACTGAGAGTTTTTCCTAATTTATTCTGTTCTTTCAGCCACCTGCTTCAGAAATGCCCGATCATTCGAACAATGCAAGGATTGTCTTTTTAAAGCTGCTGAATGCTACAAACAAAATAGATCGTATCCTTTTAATCTATTTATTTTTAAAAATTATTTGTTGGTTTTGCGTTTAAGTAAGTTTAATTTTTCTTTAACCATTCAATCAGATTTTTTCATGCCGCAAAGTAAGTGATGTAGCGTCTTTCAAACTGCATGTTAAACTATTTTAATTTAATTCCTCCCATGTAAAATATATAGCATCGAGTATTCCAAATTACATTTTTAATGATTATATCAAATGTTACAGGTGTTTGGATCAAGCAATACTCATGGCGAGGGATCTGGGTAATCTCTTAGAAGTGGCCTCATTGGCTGAACGTGCATGCTCCTTGTACCAGCAGCATGGGTCATCTGAATCTGGAGCGTTTGCACTAGACAAAGCTGCCAAGATAATAGAAGATCAACATCCAGAGGAAGCTTTGAAACTTTTCCAACGTGCAGCAGATGTAGCTATGGTCAGTCGCTCTTGATCACATGATAATTCTGTGCAACTTTAGATTTTCCCATTTTCTTTAGCTGCAAAGCACAAAACCTGTGTGTTACTCTCTTCTTCATGTTCTGTGGTTCCTGTGTTCTTATTCCATTGACAACTATTTCTATTGCAGGTTGAAAACAATATAAGACAGTCAGCTGAATATGTCAGCAAAGTGTCTCGTATTCTTGTTAAACTGAAAATGTAAGTCATATGTTACCACATGATAATTTCACGCAATTTTCTAAACTGATATTCTGACTTAAAATCTTTTCTATTCATATCAGCAAGAGCAGGCTTTAAAGGGCCAGTCATTGTTTAAATGTTTATCTTTATTTCCGCAGGTATGATCAGGCTGCAGATTCCTTGAGGAGGGAGATTGGTTTGCATGAACAATCTGAACACTTAGGAGCAATTGGTAGGCTTGCTGTTGCACTTGTTTTGGTTCAGCTTGCAAGAGGTGATTATGTTGCTGCTGAAAAGGCATTTAAAGAATGGGGAAATTGCTGTGAAGCTCCTGAGGTACAGTATTATTGTTGAAGGACTTTTCTTCATTTTGCTCTTACGCACTTACGTAATGTTTCAAACAAATGAAACCTGCTCTTTATGGTGGTGTGCAGGTTCAAACTCTAGAAATGCTACTTCAAGGATTCGATGAGGAAGATTCTGATACAGTAAAGCGTGCTCTAAATAGCCCATTTATCAAACATATGGATATTGAATATGCCAGACTTTCAAGAGAATTACCCTTGCCCCAGCCAACTACTGTTGCACCAAAGGCAACTGTGAGGGAAAATGCTGCTCCATCCTATGTTTCCCCCAATGCACCAGCACAATCTGGAGCCACCCTTTCAGAGGTATGTTTTGTGTCCTTCTGATATGAAAGAAAAAATGTGTTGTGCTAGGTACAGTGCCTTCATTCCTTAATTATTTCAGTTTCAGGATGCTGGGCGCTCAATAGATGATAAAACCAGCTCGTCTGGCGTTGGAGCTACTACTCCAGGAAGTGAAGATGAGTTTGAAGGTGGTCTATGCTAAACTGAACATATGGTTCATGTTTTGACTTTTAGACTGATGGCACTATCTCTATATATCTGGGGTAATCCTGACCTTGTCAACTCTTGTTAAAATATATTGTGTTTTGTTAGACTTTATCATTATATATAACATATTTGAGTATATGGTATGAATGTGTTGAGAATTTATTACTTATTTTTTTTTTTTTAATATAACCAAAACTTATTTATCTTTGTTGTAGTGCTTTGTCTCAGAAGTATTCCACTTCATATTCTAGTTCTTACCAACATAAAACATCCAAATTTTGAAAGAGTTTCTGAATATATCTGCAATAGAAAACGTACCATGCTATCACAAAACTAATTGTAGAACATATTTCCTTAACAAGCAATCTGAGAGTTATAATTGGGATTAAAATTAATGATGTCAATTTTCCAAGATTCTTCATAATTTGTAATTTGCAGAGATGTCATGTGTTAATAATTTGAGCGATAGTAAATTACTTCCCAAAAGAAAAAATATTTTTTGTTGTTCGCAAACTATTTCCCACTTATAATATGATTGTGTGACTTTTCTTCCCTTGTCTTTTCGATTATGAATGCATGGCTTTTTATTATTGTGCGACAACATTTTGTACTCACTTTCATCAGTAGTTCTGAATCCTGTATGTAAACTTGTCAACTACACCCTATATTGCAATGGACTTTCTGCTAATTTGTGTATAAATGGGTGCGAGGGCGAATTATATAATATGCTCATATTTAAGTCCGTTATCTATTAAAATGCATCGGAACGTTTTGCTTTATAGTCATTAGGAATTTCTTCTTTTATGCAAAAGTGCACATGTATTTTTTTTCTTTTTTTGCTCTATGAAACTTAGTGGAAATTTTATAACATGCTAAGACTACTATGTCTAAGTGGAGTTTATACTGTGTGAGTTATTCCTATACATTCACTCTCTGTCATTGTTTCATTTGTTATGCCTGTGATGGTCATTATGTCACAACCTTGTATATATTAGCTCCACATATGCAAGGCCCCATTGCACTGCGCATATGATATAATTTCAGCTTTATTGTCTTTTGAAATTGAAACTTTTGCTGTCAATAATGTCTTAATTAACATTTCAGGTAGTAGCATTTCAATATTTTTTTCCTCCAAAGTTTGCTCTAACTTTTAGTTGTGCAAACTGTGAATTGTAGAGCAATAATAATCATTAAAATCTGTTCTCAGTTGTTATTTTAAGGTTCAAATTGATGTTCTGTTTGAGATGAAGTATCACTAAGAGTGCCTTTGACATCAAGGATATTATTTGTTATCTTGGGCAGTGAAATTCATTCTACATCTTACTTTTTGTGCAGGTCTATCTGGTGTGACAGTTGTTTTCAGGAAGTATTCTTTCTTGTAAAGGAAAACTTTATTACGGCACGCTGAATGATTTCGATGGTTATGTATGCAGAAATCATTCATTAGTTCCTTGTTGTTACTATTGCAGAAATTTTTTTCTGCTTTAAGTCCATTTTAAACAAATTGGCTAATTTAACATTTTCATTACAATCATATGAACTATGCATAGAAAACTCTATATTTTATAATTTTATCTCATTTTAGGGAATATTGTAGCATGATTAGTACACAAAAATGTTATACATCTACATTGTAGAACTTTTCGTTGTTATTGTTGATGAAGTGTTCAAAGTGGTAGTTTAGCACTAGCACTAAGAATGTTACAATTCTTTTGAAATCTGCTTGCAATTGGGGAGTGATGTGAAATTCCCATAGTCTGGTTAAGAACATTTTCTTGCAAGTTTCCTAGTTTTGAGTTTAAAAGTTGCATGTCCCATCTTTCAAATTTAAAAAAGCGTGCAATTTTGAAGCAAAACTTGCAGTGTGCTTTCAGAAACACCTTTCTTTTTTTTAAATCATGGACATCTCAATCTGTTCTATATTTTCTGTAAAATTCTGTATTATTTCACCACTTGCAAATTTTTAAATTTTTTTGTTTGCTATTGTGCTATGAAAATTATAAATTTTTTTATGTAACCGACAGGTGAATCAATCAAGAAAACTGGTTAATACATTCAGATCATTTTATAAACTCTTTTTGACCTTACCTGCTCTGTGCTTCATTAGAATCAGGTCATGTGGATGTCCATCTAGATACCAAACTAAATGTTCAGTGGTGGGATTGCAAATATTTGTCACTCTTTTTGGAGTTGCCCTTGAGTGTAATGTAAAGCAACTTATACTGTTTATTTTTTCTCCTTACAGTGATGGAAATTTAAGTTTCACAATGTACAGTGCTTCCAGTCAATTTTGATTGTCAAAAGGTTAGAATGGATGTTGTTGATTCCATTGTGATATTTCTGAATCTTAGCAATTCTTTGAATAAGTAGCTTTTAAGTATTGCTCAAAATTAATTGTTGCAATATTTGAGCTTTGAGAGTTTGCATAATACAAACATATGTTTAATTTGCCTAGCGCACATCAATCTGTTTCCATGTGTCTGCATATCTGCAATCTTCTACATATCTGTGACCCAGGCATGTGAATTGGAACACTACTTGCTTTTTTCCTCATCATGCAGTACATCTGACCACAGATTCAGAGCAGTACAGAAGTTTCATCGTGAAAAATTTAAGGAAGTAGTAGACAGAAAACTAAATGATATGATGAGTATTGAAACATTTGGTTGTCAATCTGTATTGTCTTCAGCAAATATCTAGGAATGCATTTGTATCTTCCAACATAATGATACTTAATATTTATTGCATAAGACATTGTGTCTTATTCTGTCTTGAACTTCTTCGGGGCGGGCAGCTTATGCTTCTAGAATCTTAGATTTGAAACTATATAATTTTCTTCTTTTCCTTTTTTGTAGACCGCGATGTTTTTAATAGTTCCTTGTATAATCGATGTTGTTTTATCTTCAAGTATCTTCAACAATCATGCATAATACTTGTACCTTGCATGTCAACTTGAACTCATAAATCACTTCCAATTCTTTAGGAAGAAAACTTCACTATCTTCAAAAAACTAAGTTTGACATTTTTTCTGACTTGTATGTAGGATATTGCCTTCATTGATCTGAGACAGCACTGAAGGTGAGTGTCACCTTTAAATATTGGGAATGTAACTAGCACTTGACACCAATCTCCAGCCTGTAAAATTGAACAGCCAGTTTTCTTTCTTTCGGATCTGTGGCTCTCTTTTGTTGTGGGAAATTTATATCGGTCATACTGTTGTTCTGTTATTAAGTTATATCTTCACACATTGTAATGTCTTCATGTACAGTTGAAACTTTTTCCTCCCAAAAATTAATAGGCAAAATCAAAACTGTCCTCAACCCAAATGCATTGAATGCTTAGTATGCATGTGTATCTTTCAAATCAATAAGTTAATACAGAAGCTTATCTCAGAATAATGCTTCCAGGGCATATGTGCATTGTTTCTCGCATTATTTGTGTGAAATTTAAACTTACTGTGCCATTGTAGCCGTTGTTCCATGATTAAGTACTCTTTGGTCACCCTAGATCTCGTCAGATTTATTTGCAATCTGATGTGAAAAGTGACAGTGACAGTTATTTTTTAGAAGAAAGCTCAGCAAAAAGTTCAAAATTGGGCTTGGTACTTACTAAATCAGTGCTAAATTATTCACTGAATTAGTCTGAGCTTAAGCATTTTTTGTGATATGAGGTGTGTAACTTGCTTGTATTTGCTGCTACAAATGGAGCAAGAGTATTGCCTTTTTATGAAGAATGGATTTATGTATGTTGCAACAAAAAAAAAGATCATTTTCACTCATACTTTTGTGTTACACCATTTAAATAAAAATTTCCCCTCTACTGCTTTGAGTTTTATTTAGTTATCAACTACCTAATACCCTTGTATCCAATAAGTTGAATCGTTGCTTCAAAATGTGACTGGTCAGGTTGGATAGCCTCGACGCGGTTAAGGACGTTTTTTGCTAAACTCCGGGCAGATCTTATCGCACAGAGTGACCATTGGAAACACCTACGCTGTATTAGTAACTTCTCGACGGGAGGATTAAACAAGACTGTCAGGGAACACCGCACCTTCAGCGGTGTTACGGTACGACTCGTTCTGCACACGGACGAGAGGGAAGGCAAGGACACGTCACTCCGACGTATTCGTGATGTCCAGGACGTTACAAAATCGTCCCCGCCAGTCTCTTGATGTTACGGAGAGGTGACGAAAGTATGTTTTGGAAGAAAATTGTTTTTCTGTACTGACATTTAATCGTTGCTGATCATATTTTCTTCTATTAATTTTTCACGACTATAAAGTTAAGTTCACATAGAGCTGCGTGGATAATTAGAGTCTTGATCAGAGTAGTCAAAGTCTGCGACTCGCATGACTGACGTAGTTTCCTGCAGGCCATGAGATTTGAATATGTTTATGTTTGAGATTTGAAGCGTTATTCAGAAAGTTGCGGATTATCATCTCTCGCGCTGCATTGCACAGTGACTGAATGATACATACGTATTGCTGAAAATATGTATCATCAACGACAGACATTTATATCTCAAGGATAGCATGGAGATATAAATGTCTGACAGACATGATTGAGATGCGGAATTAGCAATTTAATGTCTGTGGTATATCCTGTATATATTAATGTGTGGGAATGTACATAAGATATCTTTTGCTGTCAGGGACAACTGCAACTGTCTACTCGTGTTTTAGCACCTGTCCTGAGTTTGACATTGTTAATTCTTGTGGGAATATCTGGACTCCGGTCC
>CABIKL010002001.1:0-13618 GCA_902196195.1 Aptinothrips rufus
CTAAAAAAAAAAAAAAGGCAAACAAAGGAAATGATCTGTTAAGTGTTAACAATTTAAAGTTGTGAATTTGAAGTACACAGAATCACATTCATCCCTGAGAAATTTTCGTCATTCATGAAAAGCAAGAGAGTGTTTTCAACAACCAAGACACAAGAAGGAAAGTAATTTTTAAGATCGAGCAGTCCAAGTGATAATAGCTTTGAGATAAGCATATTGTAGCTTCATATCACAACTTATCTACTTTCAATTATTCTCAAAACTTTTCTACACATCTATTTACTTCTAATAGAATCTGATAAACAAAAGAAAAAAGTAACAAATATAAAAACAATTATGGATAAACCATGGACAAACAATTCGACTCCAATATAGTTTAACAACTTACAGCACATACAGAAAAGATCTAAGTTAATCCAAAGTATAGTGCACTAGAGTTTTTGGAAGGACTATAATTAAACAGAAAAAGAAAAAAGCTTTGGCTTACGTACTTGAAAAATCAAGTTTAATTATATTAGGTCACTATAAAACATTCTCTTAAATAAACTAAATGTAAACAATGACATGGTCATCCTGCATTTTACTGAGGTATTCATTGTATACACTTGTAACTAGGCTTAAAAGAAACCGAGCCTGTACTGTAATCAAATTAATGTGGGTACTTGATCAAAGAAGGACAAATGATGTCATGAACATGTGATGTAACAGTTAACATTTTCATGCCACGGTCACTGTTTAAATTTGATAAGGACTAGAAAATACCTTTTAATTCACAGTTTATCATTCTCAAATGACATTTCACAAAAGCAATAAGGTTGCTTTAAATTGCTTACAGGTAACTCAAAATTACTCACAGTGTTCAACAACCATCTTATAACAAAAAACAAAAGTAATTTGCTGGATTGAGTATTAATTTGCAACTCTTTTGAGAGAGTTTTTAGTAACAAGTCAATAAATACATTGATGTTGTTTTGCTTAGCAGAATTAAACCTCAATTTACAACAGCACACGTATTAAAGTAATGCCCTATGGAGCCCTGCTTCCTCTTTCTAGACTAGCATATAATTTAGGCAGTCTACTTTTCAGATGATGTAGTAACTTTCGAATTCATAACATAAAATTAGGAAGGAGAAGTGTACTAGAGACTAATCATTTGGTTCTCTACATCTAAGTCTGTAGAATCTTGAACAAATAGGTCCATTTATACTTCAAATAAGTAAATGAGTGATATGTGGACGGATTATTGGAATAAGTGAGAACTGAATGTACAAGTTATTCACATCTGCACACTCTGTACAATACACATAGTTTGGTAGGTTAATAAACCTGGAAGAAGGCCAAAGATGGCATAACTCTGTGCGAAGTTTAAGACTGCAGGAAAGCCTGAGCAGGATCACATTTGAGGTTTATTGGCTTCATTAGATGAGGAATTGCCTTGTTTGATCAGCTCGAGCATATTCAGCAAGCCATTAAGGGCAGCAAGTTCATAAAAGAGGGCTTGACCTTCGCCTAAGTGTGACCAAATATGCTGTTGGAGATCAACCGTCTTATCAAATTTCATACCGCACTTAACGCAACATAAATTTTGCACACTTTTAAGTGTAGAATCTTCACGTTTTGATTTTGTTTGATCTTCATTCTTTTCAACTTGAATCCTTCCTACTGACAAGAGTTGAGAATCCTCTTTTTCTACATGAGAGGCAAAATGCTTTTGTAGAAGACTTAGTTTAACAAATGCTTTACCGCAAATGTGACATGTTTTATCCTTGCCATGAGTTCCTATGTGTCGGTTTAGCGTACTGCTCTGCGCAAAGCTCTGTCCACAGTCGGGACATTTAAAAGGTTTCTCTCCAGTATGGGTTCTTGCGTGGTCCTGCAAATTATTTTTGTAGTGAAAGCCCTTATTACATATGCTACAGATGAATGGACGAACGCCAGTGTGAGTCCGTGAGTGCCTCTTCAAAGAACTGCTGTGCGAAAAGGATTTTCCACAATCTGGACAGTTCAAGGGCAATCGTAGACTGCTAGCATTTTCTAGACCTGAAAACCACGGAGTACGGAGTATGAAAATTGATTCTCACATGGAATAACAAAGAAAAACATGAGCTAAACGCGATTTAATATATTTTTACCTGGGGAATGCTGGGATGTAAGATGCCAACCACTCTGGACCGTTTCCTCAGGGTCATCACTGTCATGTGGTTCTTCTTTAACAGCATCCCGATTGGAATGCTTCTGACGGAGATCTAGAAGAATGCCATCCATTCTGTATGGAAAGGAGTACAATCACATAAAACTGCAAATCCAAAAACAAGGAGAAATCCTAAGTTCTTCTTGCAAGCAGTGGACAAGAGTGTGAGGTTATCAATATACTGAAAAACCGTGAGCAAATGATGGCACCTTAACAATAGTACAGGCAGTCTCGGATTTCAATAAAATGAGGACGATAAAGAGGTTCTTTTGTTGTTCTTGGACACAATGCTCATAAAACGTACATGATGGGAGCGCAATAGTGCGCAATTACATCACAACCAATGGGATTTCCTGAACATACTTGCAAATAGAGAAATAAAAGAAGATACGGAGAAGCCCTAAGTAGACTCAAACTAATCGTGGTCAATTCAGAAATGACGGTAAGTAATAGAATACTAACCCATTGGACCACATTTTGCGATATTGACCACCCCACTTTGGCAGCTCTTCTTGGAAATGAATCACCCCTAGACCTATCACCGTCCTTTGAGCTGATCATCAAATCGATCGACAAGTAAATTAATTAAAACTCAAGTACTCTTGATGAAATTGAACTCGGTAAAGTGCACAAGGTAAGTAACTGGCAACCGACGATGTATAATAATGAGCAAACGTAAACATTTGTAGACCAAGTTTTCTGCTACGCCGAACCCAAAACAAGGTATGTTCGCGTACTCACCGAGAAACCACGCTGTCACTGCCATTGTGACCATAAACTTTAATACTTTTCGGATGACAAGTCATCTCGCCACGACATATCATTAAACTTCTATGTTATTTTATGTTCTTAAGTGTGTGTTACTTTGGATTTCAGTCTTTAAACTTTCTTCCATCTCCAGCTTTAATGTCGTGAAATGGAAGTTGTTTAGTGGTTAGTGGAACGCTTTCGACCGGTCCGTGTCAACTCAAACAGTAACGTTGAATGCATATATGTGAATATTGATTTGACAAAAGTTTTGGTTATATATCTCGAAGTTTTACACAATGATTGAGGTGAGTGATGTCGTCTTCTACCTTCAATCTTCCTCCCTGGTATCTCGTTACATGGTTTGTCAGTGAATGAAAACCAGCCCAAACTCTGTTATCTACTTGGTTATGTTTTCTTCAGTAAACTAATGTACGTTGATTTGTTGTGGTTCTGATTTCCTACAGGAGGTTCAGAGACATTCCGTCCATACCCTAGTTTTTCGATCTTTAAAAAGGACTCATGATGTATTCATCAGTAATCAAGGAATGTTGCCTCCAGTCGATGAGAAAGCGTAAGTATCAAGGCTTGGCGTTGCCAATGTTCTAGCCTTATTTAAACTTGAGCTTATTGACAATGTACTTGTATAACTTCAGGGAAAAACTACGCAAAGCAGTTAAAGCACATGATACATATGGCCTTGTAATGGATAGGGTCAGACATAATGCTCAGAAGCCTCAACATCAAGCTCTTACAAACGGAACAGCAGAAAATCAGCCTTTGGCGATAACAGGTTCGTGTATATCTTTCCATGTTTATAATATGTCACTGACAATTTGGTTCCCCCGCACAATATCTTAAAATTGTGAACTTGGATGTTTTAGATGGAAGCATTCCTGGAGACAGTCCCAGTATTCCCATGGGAATGGTTTCTGGAACGGTAGCAATATCATCAGGCAGTGCTTCAGGACCTGGCTCACAGGCTCTGGTACCTCGCAAAGCCCCAGCGATGCCAAAACCAAAATGGCACCCTCCTTGGAAATTGTATCGAGTTATTTCGGGACATTTGGGTTGGGTTCGCTGTGTGGCAGTGGAACCAGGAAATGAATGGTTTGCCACTGGTTCCAATGATAGAGTCATAAAGGTAGAATTTTGATATGAATATCTCAAAGTTTTGCATTTTGATGATCCGAGCATACATTTACCCTTTTCTGTGATTTTTTCTAGATATGGGACTTGGCTAGTGGACGATTAAAAGTATCACTTACTGGGCACATCAGTAATGTTCGTGGCCTAGCAGTTAGTGCTAGACATCCCTATCTTTTCAGCTGTGGTGAGGACAGACAAGTGAAATGCTGGGATCTTGAGTATAATAAGGTATGATTTCATAGTCTTCATACTATATGTCAAGTGCTCTTTGTCTCTTACTAATGCGGCATGCTCTTCCTTTTTAAGGTCATCCGCCATTACCATGGCCACCTCAGTGCTGTATATTCACTCGCGCTTCATCCCACTATAGACGTGCTCATCACTGCTGGACGTGATTGTACAGCTCGTGTCTGGGATATGCGGACGAAAGCCAACGTTCACACTCTTACAGGCCACACAAATACCATTGCAAGTGTTATAAGTCAAGTTGCTGAACCACAGGTTAGCCGAAACTGAGAATATACGTCCTGCATGCTGACTAAAAATTTCTTCTATTGAGAATTTTCATTGTATTTAAAGGTTGTCACTGGAAGCCATGACTGTACTATCCGCCTTTGGGATTTGGCTGCTGGAAAATCCCGGTGTACATTGACAAACCATAAAAAGAGTGTGCGCTCTGTGGTGTTTCATCCTACTCTGTGAGTGTTGTTTGCACCTATCTTTTAGTGCTTATACTTCCCACCTGGGCTAAGTTTAGTAATTTTTGTATCCAGGTACATGTTTGCTTCAGCATCACCTGATAACATAAAGCAATGGATGTGTCCTGAAGGAAAGTTCATTCAAAATTTATCCGGCCACAATGCAATTGTTAATTGCTTGGCTGTCAATTCAGACGGTGTTCTTGTTTCCGGTGGTGATAATGGAACACTGCACAGCTGGGACTGGAGAACAGGATACAACTTCCAAAGACTACAGGTACTTTTTACTTTTTTTAAATTGTTTACTGATGTTCTCAGCTTTGAATTACTTTAATTAGTACTAATTCAAATTTGGGTCAGGCTCCTGTTCAACCTGGATCGATGGACAATGAATCCGGGATATTTGCTATGACTTTTGACCAGTCGGGAAGCAGACTGATCACAACAGAAGCAGATAAAACTATTAAAATATACAAAGAAGATGATACTGCTGTGAGTATTATTGACCAATACAAAAAGATATTGATTTTCAGAAATGATACTGTGGAGGTATTTTAAGACCCATTTTTTTATTTGTCTATTTTCTTTTTCAGACTGAAGAAACACATCCAATTCATTGGCGCCCAGAAATTTTGAAGCGAAGGAAATATTGAGGCTTCTTGTTGACTGATAGGTCTCAACTGGTGAGATTATGTAAAAATTCAGGTTGAACTTGTATTAATTTTAAGCTTACAAAAATAAACTCTCTTTATGACAAATTGACTTTTTAATAAATAAGCATAAAATAATAACATTAGAAGTTAATAATCTTATCATTTCTGAGGAGGATTCTGGTTACAGTAGGTTTGTTTTCCAAATTTGCACAGATCAGTCTAGGGAAGAGTGTAGAGGCAGAAGTAACTTGGGACTGGGAATGATTAGATTTCATCCAAGTCAAATTCTTCTTCAGGGAAGTCTCCCACGGTCACATTAGTGACTCTTGTAAATCCTCCATACTTTGGAGGACATTCGAAATATCGCTTCCCTTCCACCCTAGAAAGTAAATGTTACTTATTAAAATTCTGTTAGAAGAAGAAAAATTGGTCTGGAATGATAAATACATTGATACTTACGTTCCATCATTCTTTCCAAGGGGTTCATCGTATTTCACACCAACCCATAGTCCTTTCTTTCCTGTCATTTCGCCTACAACAGAATCAAACACTCAGTCATTCTGGATTAAAACTGTTAGAACATTTTATAGTTGTACATACCAACAAACATGACAGTGGCTCGTCTGGTAGGTGCCCCAGCGACTCGAACTTCACATCGATTCCCTATTTTGATTGCTGCGGCAGCCTGTTCTTCTGCTTCCTTCTCTGCCTTTTTGGCCTCTTCTATTTTTTTTTGTTCTTCTTCATTGAACTTCCCTAGCTTATTTCGAGCAAGGAAATCTCTCACAGTGCCTACAAAACATAGAGAAGTTTAAGAAAGAGTATTGCCATGGTATTGCATATGAGTAACATTGTTTATTCTATTTTGACAGAATTCAAACCTGTTTTCTTTGCATATTCCTCAGGAGTCAGCTCGAACTTTTCAGTGTCTCCAAAGGAATTTCTGAGCAGAAACTTATCAATCACCTAAAGAGAAAAAAATAATTAAGATTTCGAGTCACCTGCTGCACAGAGCTAAATACAGCGTTACAGAATTGTAGTGATACTTACATGAAGTCTCATATCATCATCAATTGGGTAAGATCCAAGAACAGCACTGTCATTATCTAAAGTGCAAACTAACTTTTCGGAGTCTTTTTCATACACATCCACCTTCATCGTTGCGGCGCTTCCTCCTGTCAGCATCTCCAGTTTACCCTTTCCAAAAGCAGAAAATCTACATTAAATCATGTAGCGAATTCACACTCGGTATAATTCTGTCGGTTGCAAATCAACAGTTCAATTGTGTAAGTACATTTAGCCAAAATTACTAACCTTCAAATCACCAACTGTTATGCTTTTCAAGAATTTCCTCTCAGTACATACATCGGATCCGAGAGAGGTAGAGACGACAACTTTGACAAAGTCGGAAGTAAGGACTTGATACATTTTAACGTGGAATTCTTCAAACTTTCACGACAATGCAATCAGAATACGGCGGTTTGACAGGAATGACAACTTTTGCCACTTTGTTGAGTACCGCGGTTCCGCGCGGGGTGGGATCGGGTGGGATGGAGGTATGGTATTCGCACGGCAATGCGGGCGAACTGATCGTTATTTGCACTGTAATCTGAAGAGAAGCAATGGCAATGGCTATAATCGTTCTAGCCAAAGGTTGGTCCTCGGGCGCTGCGGTCGCCAGCCCCCACCACCGATACTGCGACCGGTACGACGTTTAGTTCCGCGGATCGCCGCAGACCAACCTTTGGCTAGAACGACTTTAAGCGCAAGCGGATCGCATGTTTGGCCACTTTGCGACGTTGACGTAGAATTGTAACTGTAGTGTTCATCATTAAATTTCATCTTTTTATTTAGTAGTTTGTATCAGGCAATAAATGGTTGTTGATTGTATATCGTGCCGGGACTAATGCATGTTTAACCTGTCAGTCTTAACTTCTTTGAACTTTGAAACGTTTCCATTTGTTTGTTTTATGATTTTCGACTTTTTTCAAAACCATCACTTTTACTTGAATAATATTAGGTCGTTTTTTGGTGCCATAAAAACTAGAGCCCTGTCGAGCGCTTTAACAAATTACTAACATTTTGTGTTTGGTGTAAACAAGGTAAAGAGTATATGTATTCTCAGAATTATATTCAGAGCCTGAATCGATCTTTCCATTCTCCTGCTACTCTTTTCCTGGCATTTATTTTATTTAATGTCTATTTTTTTACTTTTGCAGTGGTCAAAGGAACCTCTACTGAGTTCCCATGTCAGTATGCCGGGAGCGGGAGGAGCTCCTCTGCAAAACTCTCTACAAATATGTCAATATAGACAGCGACACTTGTGAAATATCATATGGAACAAATTTTCTTCCATGCAGTAAATCTCTTGTAAATATTCCAAATTGTTTTGTGAATCTCTAATTGGCTGTTGAGATGTATTACTTATTACTAATATTCTGTTTGCTGCAGATGGAGGGAAAACGCACCACTGCAAACCATGCACCCCTGGAGCCAGTGGCGGAGATGATAACAACACATCTTCCAGCCAATGTACCAAGCCTGACGGCTGTTGAGGCCTTGCAGCGGTGCAATGAACTCGAGTTGGCACTGAGTGTTGAACGAAGAAGGGTATCAAAGCTGAAGAAACAGCTTGATCAAAGCCAAAAGATGCTCACAGAGCTTCGGTTCACTCACAGCAAGTGTCCTATGAGAGTAAGTGAATCTTCTTTATTTGTACCTATATGTTTTCCTCATTCCACAAATATTCCTCGACTACCAGATTTCAGAGACTGATGTTCTCGATCTGTTCACAGACGCGCATTGACGATCTTCCTGAAGAGCTGATTGTGAACATCTTTTCATACCTGGAAACGGACATGTTGCTGGACGTAGTGAGTGAAGTGAGCCAGAAGTGGAACCGGCTGGCCCACGACCTGGTGCTGTGGTCGCAGCTCTCCCTCAAGAACCTGGACATCGCCAACGTGGTGCGGCTGATGAGCTTCGCGCCATGCCTGCAGAGCGTGAGCATCTCCTCGGAGCAGCTGCACGTCCACGACGACGAGGACGACGAGAGCCTCCAGGCGCTGACCAAGTCGCAGTGTCGGGTGCGCTCCCTGACGCTGCCCGACTTCCAGCCCATCTCGCTGCGCATGATCCGCAACCAGATGGGCTGGCTGCGGCACCTGCACGTCAACTCGTGGTGGGACCACATGCGCGCCGACTACCGCGACGAGCTGTGGGACATCGTCTCGCAGCTCGACCTGTGCTCGCTCACCCTGCACGAGCACGACGGCGGCAACAGCTACTTCCAGTCGCCGTTCCGCTTCCAGCCGGGCCAGATGGCCAACCTGCGCCACCTGGACCTGTACTGCAAGACGGTGCCGGGCGACATCGTGGACTCGCTGCTGCGGTCCTGCAAGGACGCGCTGCAGACCGTGTCGCTGCCGCCCAAGGCGGTGGGCGGCCAGCTGGCGCTGCTCAGCGAGTGCCCGCGGCTGCGCGAGGCCAACGTGCCCTTCCTCAGGGAGATCTGCGCGCTGGAGGACAACGCGGAGCTGGACCTGATCGAGATCAACGCCGAGTGGGTGGGGCAGCCCGAGGTGGACAGCGTCATCGCCTTCCTCCGCGCGCCTAAGGTGCGCGCCAGGCTGCGCACGCTCTTCTTCCAGGGCATGCCGGTGGGGTGCCGCCGCCTGCTGCACGCCGCCGCGCTCTGCAGCCGCCTGCGCTACATCCGCATCCACAACTTCGGCGAGCCGGAGGTGGTGGTTGCCATCATCTCCCCGCTGAGCGCGCTGGCGCACCTGGAGCGCTTCACCATCTCCGTGATGCCGCCCGCCGACGTGCTGGACCAGATCCTGCCCTGCTACTGCCCCGCGCTGCGGGAGCTGTGCATCATCGGCGTGTGCTGCGACGACAACAGGGGCTGCCGCATCCCCGCCATCCGCCGCCTGCTCGACTCGCGTCCCCGGCTGCACGTGTTCCTGGACTTCGGGCTGGGCGTGCACCGCCACCTGGAGGGCGCCTTCCCCGAGTGCCTGCGCGAGCACGCCACGGTGTGCCCGGACGAGAGCCTCTGGCACCGCTTCCACCCCGTGCTCGTCAGCCACGACCCCAAGGACTGCGACTGGTGCGGCTCCAACCTGGAAACCTACGCCACGGTTGTCTGGATCAACGGCGACCAGGGTAGCTTGCCTTGAGGGCCCGCGATTGAGAGTAGTTCACACTTTTCTGAGCGAGAGAAGCATTTCAAGTTTATATCTTCAGACATCGAGAAATGTTCTTACAGAAATCACTGAACACGAAGTGCTTCCCTCATTTGGATTGTTGGTTTGGCGTGGTTTTTTATCTCTCAACTGTGATCTCATTTTTAAATTACAAATCTCATAGATTGTGTATTTTTATTCGTAGAATAATGTTGTGATGAAAGAAATGGGTAACATAATTTTTAATAGGTCTTATTAGGATCGGGAAGGCGTGCACTAGTATGTGAATATGGGAGGAGTAGAGAATATTTGGTGAAAAAAGTTTTGTGCAATATCTTGTCTATTTTAGTGTTTATCATCATTGTGGCATTCCAGTCTTTTACGTTCCATCTAGTCAATTAAGGATCACTCCTCCTAAATAATCTCACACTGAATCTGGATTCCGGGTTGACTATGCCTTGTTTTTATGATATTTAATTGAATGATTTATGTAATTTTGAACAAGAGGATGATTTAAGTTTTCTAAACATCTCTTACCAAACAAAATACTTTAAGTTATTTTTGAATTTTTTCTTACTTTTAATCCCTAGAGAATTCATTTATTTGTACCAGGACTTTTGGCAGTTTTCTGTGCTTGATTTCTGTATGTATGTTTTTTGTTTCTTTTTTCTTTTTCATTTTCATTTTTTTTTATTGTGTAGTGTACTCTATTGATGAATATTTTCTTTCATCATGGAACCAGTTTCCTTTGCAATATTGTAGGTAAATAAATTAATTGGAATCTTTGATAATTTCTTCAACTCACCACTATCTAAAACTGTATGGCCATAAGTCTAACCAAAAACTGTATGGACTGCAGTCACTACATTGAACTCGTGTGGAAGGAAAATAGTTCTCCAATAATTTTCTCTGCTGAATGCATTCTGGTCCAAAGTGTTGGCACCCAACATATCGTGTCAGGATAAGATCTTGAAGAGAATAGAGACCACAGCATTGAAGTATCTGCAAAAAAAGAAACAACACAAAATTAGAGCATGTCATTTACTTTCTAGAATTGTTTCCATTTTGCTCCCAAACCTGCGCCAAATCATTGCACGTTTTTGGCCACCCTGGTGCAATACTGTGTGTGCTAGGAGTTCCAATATTGAGCGTCAGCTTTCTTAGGGTCCTTCTGTGGGCTTGCAGCAAGGTAACTGTGGTCTCCTGAGGCAGGCCCTGGATCTCAAGTCGTTCCAATCCACATTTTTCTCCAACCACACTAAGGGAAATAAAGACATAGTCTTCACCACCAAAAAAAAATAAAAAATAAAAAAAAAAAAATACTTTCGAAAACTACTAAGTTCTAAATAATAAAATCTGTCAAATTTTGTCATTTTAGTTTGGTTGTACAGACTTCTCGGCGGGGAAGAGAAAGGGCTCGCTGTCCGGACCGGGGTCCCCGCTGGAGAGATGCAGAGCGCGGAGGTGCGGCATGGCGGCCACCAGGTGCAGGGCCGCGCGGGTCGCGGTGCTCACCTCCAGCTCGCGCAGGTGGGCGGCGTGGCGCCGCAGCAGGCCGTGCGTCCAGTCCGAGTCCCGGTGGCACATGACCCCCGTCAGCCTGTCCAGCTGGAGCGCAGCGAGGAGTCAGGACTAGAGACGGGAAAGTGGTGGGCTATGCATCTGTCTCTCTTTCTCCCGCTGTAAGAGTTCAGTGGAGTGCGACAGAGACAGAAAGCGCTAGTGGGCTCTAGAGCCCACCAGTTTCCCGTCTCTGGTCAGGACGGGTGAGCGTTCTGTACTGCCACAGCCTCGCAGTGACCTACCCTGCACCGGGACTCGAGCACCACCTGCTTGCGGATGACGCGGTCCTCGGGGCTGATATGGTTGATCCAGGAAAAGTCCAGGGCCCGCAGGCAGGGTGCGAAGGCCATGACCCTGGCGAAGGCCTGCGTTGACATGGCGTGGCACTCGAGGCTGCGCGCGCGCCAGAGCGCCTCGCTGGCCGCCACTCGCCGCCAGTGACCGCACACCTGCCCCGCCGACACCAGGTCGTCCAGGTTCTCCGCAGCCAGGTACGCGAACACCCTCAGCAGCGCCAGGTCCGGCAGCGTCGCCGCCAGCGGTTGCTGCTCCGGGTCGTCCTCATCCTCGAACTCCTCGGAGGCCGACCTGCAGAGTCGACCGGTCTAATCAGCTCGGCGCGAGAAAGAAAATCAGGGGTGTGAAAAATCCACCATGCTTAATGTTTGGGTGACGCCAGCGGGATGGGAACTTCTTTCTGTGGCGTTCATTTAGCTGTCCAGTCGAATACTATCACTGCTGGTGCATTGTACTGCAGTACTTACATGTATACACTGCCAAGCTGCAAAGTAGGGCGACAACCTCACGCTCTCTTCCTACTTCCTACTGCACTTTTACCTCGGCAGGGAAACAAGTAGGAAGAGAGCGTGAGGTTGTCGCCCTACTCGGCAGGGCCGAGAAGAGAGAGGTTGCTCCTGCTTTTACGCACTATTACTGTAACTTTTGACGTCGTGCCAAACACTTGGTCGGACTGGCTAAAAGTAGAATCGTACCACTGTAGGCACTGCATGAGAACTGCGTTGAAAATCACATCTGTAGTGCCTTTTTAGGCAGTCGCGTGAAAAAAGTGTCTTAAGCAGTGTCTGCAATGCGCCAGCAGTAACTTACTACGTGGGCATTTGCAAGCAGAGGTTCTTTGGATACCAGTTCACATTTACGTAGATCTGTTTCCTTTGTTGAAACCACTCCTATTGTTCTGCAGCACGTTGTTGTTTACGGAACGGCTGTATAGTTCTCCCCAGGCAGAACAGGGTGGTCAACGGGACTTGCCGTCAAGATGGCCTCCGATTCTTTTTTTTTTTTTTTGGGGGGGGGGGGGGTCATTTTGACGTCAAGTTAATGTCCGGTATTGACCACCTTGTTCTGGCTGGGTTCAAGTATTGAACCTGGAAGTTCTGAGGACAGGACGCGGGGCCGCGGGGCTCAGACGGCTGTGGCCAGTGTGCATTTCGCGCCTGACGAGTTCGGGGTAGGCAGCCTTGAGTACACTGCTCCTCTGCGGGATAGTCTATCAGAGCTTTTTTTTCTCGGAAAGGTGTGGAGTACACAGCGCCGTTTGACAACTCCCCTGTCTTGTAGTTTTCTGGAACTGTGTCGTATTTCTTGTCCCGCACTCAACGAGTGACGAGGCCCTTCATCTGTTGGCAGGGCTTTCCCTTCGTTGTCCGACGCTTAGTGTAATTCGGTTAGCTGCCGCTAGATGGGGCGACGATCGATCGCAGAGTCGGCGCTCGCCCTTGCAGCATCGGTTGAGAAATGAGTTTGGGTGAAGGTCTCTCATCACATCCTTAACTTTGCGCAGTGGCGATATCGTAACCAATGAGGTCTATCCGAGGTGCGATTATTGCTAGTTGAAAACTTTTACCAATACCCCGCCAGGTGGACTTGAAATATAGTCCGCCATGGCAATTTTTGAAAGCCTCTAAGGAGGCTCATATCATAATATATGAAACTGAAATGCAGGTGGACTGGAAAGCTATACAGAATGTGAGTTCTCCGCGGGGCTGCCAAGTTCCCTAGATTCTATGCTTGTGTTTTCATTTCTTCAAGGAACGTACTAAAATATAGCATGCACTAGAGAACAATGTGTTGTCACGGAGACTTCATGAACGAAAGTAGAGCACAAAGCACATTGGCCCGATATACCAGCAGTAAAGTCCAAAAGGGAAGGCCCCCTTTAGGCTTTACCTGGCACCAAATAGCACTCGACTCTCTTGAGCTCGTGACCATGTCATGACACAAGCAGAACAGCGGTTGTGCTGCCCTCCGTTGGTGCATTGCCTGAACTACGTCGCCATAGCTCTCGCTGACGATTGTACCCGCTGTTTGCTACAGACCATGCACCCGCCACGCTTGAATTCAACTGTGACCAACTCTATGGGGCACAGCGGAGCACGCGGCGGGAGAGGAGGGGGGAGACCTCCCGACAAGAAC
>CABIKL010002002.1:0-13613 GCA_902196195.1 Aptinothrips rufus
CTCTCTTCTCGCCCGGCCAGTGGAAGTCGTTTTCTTCTTTTTACTTCCGCTTCGAGTCATCTTTGGAGTACTCTATTGAAGCGCGCCAGATCTGACCCGGTTGGAACCGGACTATCAGCCTGCTGAGAGGCAACATCACAACACAGCTGTCTGAGTGGTCTGAGGGTTGCCTCTCAGCAGGCTGATAGTCCGGTTCCGACCGCGTCAATAGACCCCGAGCCGAGCGCCGACACCTTCCTTGCTGCACGGCTTCGACGCTGATGTCAAAATACCTCACAGCTCACCACGCCATCTATCGCATTATTATTGCTTAAGTAGGACTTCGAGGTAAAGTTACGGTCACAAACGATTAGAATCATGAATATAAATTTCTCTACTAATTTAGCCAGTTTAGTCGATTTTGTTGCAGCAGTACAAAGGGCTTGGTGCAGGTCCATATCGTGTGACCTTGCCACATTGGAAGTCACTAGCATGAACTGCCTTGCACTTACCTAAGGAGCACTGTACCTTTTTTCTTATGACGTAAGCTCTCTGGTGAAATAAAATGTGATTCATAGAAGGCAGAACCAGGTGAGATGATAATTGAATGCAGGAAAAAGATCATAACATCATTCATAATAAAATGAGAAAAGATCGGTACCTACAGCGTATTATAAGACATATTTATTGCCAAAAATGCAAAGTGTCATACTTAAAATGCAAAAGATCACCAAGGAAATGCTAGAAATACAATACTTTTGAATAATGCGGGATATCTTCATCACATTACCATTTCCTCTTAGACTTAGAAACAGCGTCGCTTATTAAGGTAAAGATAAGAATAACCAAGCATTTAAATAATTCCTTTATCTCCGGCCAGATACTCTGATAAGAGCTATTGTACTGATGATGATAAGAAGAAGAGCTTTCTGCACCATAGTGGTTCGATGCACGAATGTAGTTGGTTCGTACTGGATTCCTTTCACCTCTAAAGGGCTCACTATCCCTGCCTCTGACACCTTGTGCATATGAAGAGCGCAAAGTTGATTTTCTGGGGGAAAAAATTAAGAAAATTTAGAACTTAACACAGATGAAAAAATTCTCAAGAAAGGGAACTTCATTAAGCCAGACAATTGAAGTTCTTATTATGAAGCAGTAAGTTGCTGATTCTGATTCTACATTGAAATTAAATACATCACTTGCTCTACATTCAATATTTGCTGAAGGATTTTGAGAACCATTTCTTGGTGCCAAGTTAAGAGATTTACTGACTGGCATGTTGTAAAGCAATTTGTACCTCTGATAAGATGACGGGAGATGCTGGCTAGCATGAACATCTTGGGAACCAGAAGGTTTCATCAAATGTGGAAATGGTAAATTCCTGATCCTGTTTCTGTCTATATCGTAAGGAAATACATCACTTGCTCTCCATCCAATATTTGCTGTGGGAATTCTTGGCGTTCTTTTAAAATGAACAACAAATTCTGGGTAGTATGTGTGATCTTCAAATTTAACTATCACATCCATGGTTACTGAATTCTTGGCTGTGGTGTCATATCTTAATGAGTATCTTCCTGGAATTAATGGAGGCTCCCTCAACACAGAGTTTTGTTCTTTAATCTCTGGTACCTCTATAATATTTGATACAAGTACCAAACACAAGAGCATTTGACCTGTCTCCATTTTATCACAATAGTAGCTTGCATATGATGCAAAGGCTGAAAATGAGACACCAGCCCCAAAGCGATGACCTAAATAATGAAAAAATAAAAAAAATTAGATAATTATATTGGCACGAAATGTTACTAATATATAAGACCAGGCATTAAATATCTCTTTACATACCAACATTCTGGCCATGGCGGTTAACTTCCAAATTCCTTTCCAGTATGGAATTGATGTTACACTTCGGTGATCCATGAAACAGTCGCAAAATTTGAAACTTCCCATGCATCCATTTGTATTCTGCTTTCTTTCTTTCAAAATTTCTTAAAAGTGTTGGATTGTAAACTTTTTCAATTGCCTGAATTTGCAATAAGTATTTCTTAGTAGAGTTGTGTTTGTCAAACACTGAAATAAAACAAACTAAAAAATGAACAAGCACCAATTTAAATATTTGCAGCATTTTCACTCAGTACAGGACAGTAAAATTCCAGCGTGGGTAGAGTTGGCACTTGTACTCACATTTCTCAATATCTATGTATTCATAGTCATAGGACTGTAAAAATGTCCTTTCCACAACCATATTGCTGTGAATGCTGTTACAGGCAATCCTGGGACCAGCTTGCCAGGGACAAGGGACCTTACGCTTGCATCAACTGTTTTTGGCTTAAAGTTAAAAGCTTTATCTGCCTTGAAAGGAAAGAAAAATTGTAATACTACAGTGCTGAAAAATTGCAGTACAAGATCTAAGATACCTTAGCCTAAAGATAACCTGTTGCAAGTCAGCCACACATTCTACAAATCTCCTGCTTGGTCTAGTATTGCAATCCTCAAACAGCGTCCTATAGATTTCGAAGCACCGTTTTCTGTTCTAATTCCCCAAAATAGCAAAACCGCTAAAAAATAAAAACTTTAACTACAGAACCATTCTCTAATTTTGGTTAATTTGTATAGCCAATAGCTCGGTGATTCCCGTATGTTCCCCCTCCCCCCTCCTCTGCCTCTCATCCTCATTCGATGCAGTTCTGCCAACCACGTCAGTCCTACTTCGGTAGGAAACCGTCTCTCTATGAGTAGGAAAACATTCCCATAATAAATCTTGTCGTTTCTACATCGGAATGAGACGATATTACTTTTTCGAAAATACATTGAGACACAAAATTTTTGGTTTAACATGATGGCCTTCTTGGAGTGGTTGACGCTACGCCCCTGGTGGCGAGCTCGGAACTATCGATACCCTCTAGTTCGGCGCTGGCGCGCGAAAAAGCAAATTCTCTATTATTAGAGGTGTTTATGGGACCAAAAAATACTCCAACTTCAAATTTATCATGATTATATTGAAAATTTTCTGTGACACTGGAATTTATTGAACAGGAAAATTAAAATCATAAGCATTACATTTTTAAAAAATTTCAATTTTACTTCTAAATGGATGATCTTAAAATTTGGTAAAAAGAAAAATACATGCAGTCAAAGTGAAAAAAAATTCAAAGCTTTTATCATTTCCATCAGCTCCTCATTATTGAACTGGGGAGATGACTGAGAACATCGTCTAAAATTAATAACATATTCAGGATAAAATGTATTATTTTCAAATTTCACAATGACATCCATCACATCCTTATTTTTTGCAGTTGTATCATACCGTAAAGGGAATTTACCAGGTAAATCAGGAGGTTCCAATAAGACAGATCGTCTATTTTTGTTTTCAGGAACTTCAACAATATTTGAAACCAAAACATTGCATAACAGCATGGTGCCTTGTAAGGATAATTTGTCACAATAATGGCTAGCATAAGATGCATATGCAGAGAATGATACTCCAGCTCCAAATCGATGGCCTATAGAATAGATCAATAAAAATTTTCAATCCACAGAACCTTTAATCCACACTTACATTCATGTGCAAGCTTAACAAACCTGTGTGTTGACCATGGCGTTGTACATCTAAGTTTGTCCTTAAAATGGAAGATATATTGGATTTTTCCGTACCATGAAAAACTTTTACAGTCTGAACATGCCCATATTTTTCTCTGTATTCTCTCTCTTTCTCCTTAAACCGGAACCTGAGCAATTCGTTATGTACCTTGTCAATGGTCTCGATCTCTAGTCGATAATTCTTAACAACATTCTTGACGTTGAATACTGCAATGAAAAAGAATACTTTCACGTAACTATTTTGTTATTTGTCATGTTAGAATTTGTGTTACTGAGAAAAAAATATCATACTTACAGTTGGAAACTTCTTCATACTCATCATGACTTGGTGATAATCTTACTCGTTCTACCAAAGCCATATCAGAAAGCAATGAAATATTCTGCAAAACACAAACTTACTGTCATAGCCATAAGATAAAAAGGAAGGTCTTTGATGTTTTATCTGAAATTAAGATTGTTATTAGAAAATAATATCTCCAATATTTCATAAATCTAAATTGTAGCTTGGTTGGAAGTATGTTGATTAGACTAGAAGTTTCTGTAAGTGTGCTTTTCATCTTAACGAATGTGCTATAATCAATGGTAACTTAAAACATATTCAAGGTGTTGTACTGCATAGCCTAAATCACCAATCAATACTCGCCAAGGTAGGCAACTAGTATGAGATTATGTAGGCATACGCAACGATGCCCCTCTTACCAGCACTGTCCTCTTTCACCATCTTTCACTTTCTTACATGACTTCTTTTGACACGCACCTGAATTTAAAACGTCGTAGCACTGATTACAACAGTACACATAAGTAGTAATGGCCAGCCAGCCAGTAATCTCCACCGAGCAATCTCCCTCCTGTCGCCTGGCGTGGAGTGCTACAGGACGGGCTACGGCCGTCCCTGACCAAGACACCGGACACTCTGTTCACCAATGTTCTCTGAGCAGGACACCGCAGGACACTGCCGGGGAGGTCAGGAAATGAAGGTGACAGCAGTCGCACTGCCGCCGGTGCGCAAACAAACGCTGGGGGGCTGGGCGAGTACTGGCAGGTCGTGCCTGTTGTGCCGGCTGGGCTCGACGGACGATGTGCTGACAAAGCGTTGACGACGACACGGAGAGGTATTGGATAAGTGTCAGTCAAGGCGCAGTAAACTAGGCGAATACACCGACCACGACCACACTGCACTCGAGGGAAGAGGGGAAAGGGGGGCTCCGCAGCGAGTGATGCGACTGGACGCGACGCGACGCGCCGGGGAATACTCCCGGTAAGACGATGACGACGATGACGCACTACTAGCAGTGGCAGTGGCGTAACTCACTCCCTCACCTCCTTTGAAATCAGTCCTGACTCCTACACCGGAACAGGTCTCCTCTGAACGCCCTTCTGTACATTGCAAGGAATTTTGCTCCACCTCTAGACATCCTTGTCCTCTAAGCCACTCACTCCAAGGAGCATGATCAACACGCAGTGAGAAATTTCTCCAGCGACGTCGAGAAGGTGTCGTTATAAAATCGAAATCGACGCGAAAATGTTTCTCAATGCGACCAGTTGTCGATATCGAAGCGAGATCGATGTCAACTATTGAAAATCCGTCGTTTTGATAATCAGTTTTGCCTACCATCCAGGCGGCGCATCCTGCCTTTCGGATGCCCCCCCCCCCCCCCCCCCCAAACAAACAAAATTTTAAGAACTGTTGTCTGCATTTCAAGGTTCAAGGAGCCTTAATGCCTAAACATTACGAAAAGAATTACTGGATAAGTTAAAGAAGGAACGCACTCAGAGGCGACAAAAGTAAGGTATTTGATATTAAACCTTGTATTAATTACAAAAATAAAATTTGAACAAAAAGTTTGATAACATGAAACTACCAACATTTATATGGTTTGTCTCTATGGCACAAATTACACTTACAAATTAAAAAACATTCATATTCAGAAACAAAACAATATAAATTTTGCTGATAGGAAAGAGAGTTGGTGCTGTCCTAGAGCTATGTACTTTGCTATTTGAGTGAACAGTTACCTTGAGGTTTAATTCTTTTTCTTCAGCTCTTGAGTGGGGAGCAGATTAGCTTTCTCTATGACCTGTCGGGCTGCATTGTTTATTAGACGAAAACGATCAGGACCAAGATGAACTCCACCATACCACCGAGAGACAACAACAATTATATTTCGTACATCCATTATCTGCAAAAAATATGAAAATAAATAGAATTAGAAAGAGTTCTGAAAATATAAAGAGAATTTTCCCCACAACACTACCAACCTGCAAAAGATGTAAAAGTCTGCCCCCAGCTTGGGTTTCACCATCATCATCACAATCTTGGCTGAAAGACTTCGCATCTTCTCTATAGATACGGTAAGCATACATGTTATGTGTGGCATTGGTAACTTTTTTGTTCTCCATCAACTGGGTTATAACTTGTCTGCACATAAAGAGAAAAAGAGAAAAACTAGTGAAAATAAAAAATTGTTCAATAGAGAGAAGTTTGAATGTAGATAAAACAAAACAAAAAATTTACTCACTTAACTTGGTCTATGGACATGATAGTAGCAACATGCCCCTGAAATGTGCTTTTCTTGAAACTTATGGGATCACCATGAGTTATTTTAATCTCAGATGAACTATTTCCATCAATTTCTTTTTGATTTTTAAAGTAAGTCCAGTGTTCCTCAGGACTATGTTCCTCATACTCTAGTTCAGATTCAGAACTTTGCTTAGAGTCCCTCGGTGTAATTTTATCTTGAAGCCATTCACGTGCTTTTTCAATCCACTGGAATATAACAGTCTCACCAATGCTATCTCTGAGAGATAGAAAAATGAAAATCTTAGTAAATCAACAGCACAAAGTATTTCTGATGTAGAATGATAGAATACGAGGAGTTGTCTCTTACATGTAAATGTCTTGTAGAATATTTGTGATCTCAACCATTTCCGCTCTAGAAAGAGAAGGAGCCAGTATTTGGAACAGGGGAGGTCCTTGACCAGGATAAACATCAGTTATTGTGATGAACAGCTGCAGAGATAATGCTCCCTCTGTTAGTGTTATACTGCATGAGCCCCCATCCGCTTCTTGTTGCCATTCGTCTCCGTAAATGGATTTCAATGCCTCCTGCTCTTCAATCTGAAAAGAACTTAGTTCTGAGTTCATAGTAATTTGTTAGAGCTTATTGCGACACAAAGCATAAAAAAGAACCGAGGTCATAAGGGGAAAACGCGAAGACAGGGGCAGGCTATTCACAAGACCAAAACTCATCCATATCATAAAATAGTAATTTCTCTATCAAAAGTAGGGGAGTAAGTTTCTTTCTAGATCCTTTTATATCCTCTTTAATGCAATTGTAGCGGACTGGAAATCATCCCAACAGGGTTGTGTCCACAGCGGAACCAGAAAAAAATCACCATATATACATCGCTCGTGACAGATTCGACACAAAACATTCACAGATAACAAATCTAAAGGCAAAACAGTAATCCCCACCTGACGGCTGATATTGTCATCGTTACTATCTTCCATGTTCACTAGCAAAAGTAGTTCAACAAGTATTTCGTGGCCAGTCAGTCTGCTGTCTGCTGTGACGATTGAGTACCGCATAAACAAAAAGAAAACGAAAATCAAAACAATGAGATCTGTGAATAACGTTAAGGTTAAGTAACTTCTGCGACTGACAAACTTGGTTCACGTGTAAAGACATAAAATCACTTAAGGCTCAGTAAAAATTAGACAGAATATGACTAAAACTTCAGAATTTATATATCTATCCTTAATGAAGATGAACGTGCCCTCGTATTTCCGTTGATGGAGGACTAATTTCAGTTCGTATGTTGGCATTGGGTTCAAACATAACAACCTCACAACGGCCAGTTCTGGTCTGGTTTTGACTTTTGATGTTGAGATTGAAAATGTTTTGACCGGCTGCGACATTTTCTTGAATGTTTCTTTATTTGGTGCTCTTAAATACTTGGCGTATCAAACCATGGCCGAGGCTTTCGACGAAACTTCTATGTCGCTGCTGTTGGAGGAAACGTAAGTACATTAATATGCAGGTAGTGGAAGCGTCCTCGTCATGCAAGGAGAAACATAGCCTTTTGTTTACACCGACTTATAACCTTCTAGAACTATACGATCATCATTCTTACATTAAAGTTCAATTTGATACGAAAAATACTTGGACGTAGTTGCTCCTAAACTCTGGCACACCTACAAGTCAGATAATCATTCCTTACATTCCTTCCCTACATGTCTGCTCATCATTTGATGAATTTGATTGAAAAAGCCACAAGTATACTTGTATGTTGGAACTAGTGGCTCTTCGAATTTTGCCATAAGAATACTAACTAAAAAATTCAACAGAGGAAATCAATTTATCAACTCTAAAAATGCATTTTTTATATCAGTTCGTAACTCATCAGTCGCTCTACTTTAGTTTCTGAAGAAGATTATAAACTCTAAAATCAAAGATATGTGTTATACATTGACATGTACACAACTAGTTGTACTCTACTGGTAGTTGTAGAAAGATAAACGGGAGTACTAAGACAGCGTTGCCAGATGTCAGTAAATTCAGGGAAATTGGTATGGTCCGGAAAACTCTGGAATTTTAACATCATGTCAGGGAAAATTCTCAGTGGCAGCACCCAATGCTTCGCCCAGCTTTGACCCTTTATTTTTTGCGCCTTAAAGCGAGGCCTTAATATTCTTTGAAACAATGGTTTACAACGAAACTTTGTTAGGGAAATCAGCTTTTAAGTCCGGGAAAAGTCAGGGAAATTTAGAAATGAAAACTTGTGGCAACCCTGACAGAGGTGCTTAAAATACAAGTAAATGATAAAGAGGTTGTTGTGGTATATCGCCAAGAAGTATCAATAAACATAGGGTGTGTGCCTTCTAAGTTCGATTTAAATTACCATCAGATCACTGACGACTTTGAAGTTCCTGTGTCGTCTTTAGTACGTTAATTTGGCAACTATGCAGTTCAGCGGCTCCTATAGTGAAGCCTCCTTTAACAACGCATTGTTGTCGACGCGATGTCTCAAAGAAGGAGCTTCTAAACTGCACTGCTCTTTCTTATGTTGACCTGGAACTTCAAAATAGACAATCATCAGTCAATAAGTCAGTGAAATCAGCATCAGATGATAACAAAATCAATGAATTTGGGGAGATAAATGTTATAAGTGGGCGAGTTAGAGAATTAAAGTAATGATCTTTCTCCTTTCAATGGTCAAGAAAGCTTGTTATTGGCTGTCTTAAAAATTCAGCTGATAGTTATAATATTCTGATAAGTGAAAATTAATTTCTGTCGGGGTTTTGGACAGTGAAAGGAGCAATAAGAGGCCTTCATTGTTCTGAGCTCAGGACTAGAGTGGTGCCGACAATGGCTGCGGGTATAGTAGTGGTTGAAACGGGAGTTGATAGCTACAGTACAAGTGGCAGTGTCGCCAGAAAGTTAGTTCTGTGCACAGTAGTCTAGGGTATTGGAGAGCGGAATGTAAACAGGGAGGTAATAGTGCAGGAGCCTTTCCTCACAAGAAGCTATAAGCCCTAATTATAACATGGGCTATAGTGCAGGAGTACAGCCTGCAGAAGCAAAGAAGAAGTAAGTAATTCTGCCCACTTATTTCTTCTTTTCTTCTGGAATACTCTGTGTATTTGGATGGCCTCCCTTTCTTCCTCTTACAAGAGCATGTTGAGGGCAAGTCACTGCCCATTGCCCAGGTCACTGCCCTGTTGATAAGGTACTGGGTGGAGGACCTGCAACCATGAGAGAAGGGCGCCTTTCTCTCATGCTGCAACCCGGAGGCTGAGGTTGTCGGTTGTCGGTCAACACGGCAAGCGATGATGTTCAAAGGTGCGCGCCCTTCCGACCTTCCAAGCGTCTCGATCCCTCCCACCCCACCCGTCCAACCCCCAGCCACCCCCCGGGTCAGTCTTCCCTCCGCCCCCTCCCCTCCTCTCCCCTCCCCTCATCTCCCCTCCTGTCTCATGACTAGCGAAGACGAGTTCATGTATCAGAGTGATTGCGGGAGCGGCGGTAGTCGCAGCTGTGGACGAGGGTGGTTGGGCCCCTTGTGCGCAGCCGCGACCCGACTTCCACCCGGGGGGGGGGGGGGGGGGGGGGGGGGCCCTTCCCTTGTTGTGCGCAGCAGCCCGCAGCCTCCGTGCGTTCCGTCGTCACAGCACCCCTCCCTCCCCCCGCCTCCACTCCTCTCCACTCCTCACTCCTCCACCCTCCTCCACCCTCCACCCACCGCCACTGCAATCAGTCTGAGCGAGAGCAGGGTAGGAGGAGGACGTGGTACAGTCCGCGCTTTTGGTCTCGTCGCGTGGGCCGCCCTCGCTCCGCCGCGCCGTGCTGGCCGAGAAGAGAAGGTCATATCCATTGCCCCCGCGCTGTTTTGCTCTGCGTTGTTACTGCCCCTCCTCTCTTCGTCGTCCTCAAGTCGCCGACTGTCTGTCAGTCAGACGAACACTGTTGTCAGCACCGCCAGCTAGCAGAAGACGTGGACCGAGTGGCGGCGGCATGGAGTGTCGTCTGCTGTGCGCCGCGGTCCATAAGTGCTGACGATCGCGCGAAGATGGTCAGTAGGAGGAGGAAAAAGGACTGTCAAATTGTGTCCGCGACGGACTTCTCGTGAAGTGAATCTGTGATTTGAATCTGTTAATTAGTGTGGTTAATTTGTTGAGTGTCGTCACACACTCCAGGACTTTATGCGAGGACGTAAAGGACCAAGTGTAGTTGTTAGTTTTGTGTCGTGTTTCGCGTGTTGTGTTCTCACGACTCAACCTGAGCCGTTCGAACGACCTGTGATGCTGCGGTGACGTCGCAGGACTCATTCGAAGCACCGTACTTTTGAGCAGTTGAAGATGTCCGTCTTCCGCCTGGGCTCCGGCGGGGGCAGCTCGTCCGAGGGCCCCCCCAGCCCTCCCACCTCGCCCACGCACACCCCTTTCTGGTGAGTCCTCTCTGATCGTGAGGGATGATAAGCACGACAGGACGTCCACATCTTCGGTATTTGAACCCTCGACCGTCATGCCCCACTGTAAGAATGATCGAAAGACTGCTGAAACTTCAAGGACAGGCCGGTGACGTCAACTGAATCCTCGGTTTGTCTTGATTTTCTCCTGATACACGACGGATCCTGAAAACCTTAAGACTCCCCTTGAAGTCATCCATCCACCCGTGTGAAGTTCTAAACCGTTTAGGGGTCGTTTTTAGGCTACTCGCGGGTTTAGAAGCTTTGTAACTTTGCCCCCGACCTCCCAGGTCCTGGTGCTGCCCCTGACGCTCAGCTGTGAGTGGCCGAGTGGCCTCGCCGCGTCCATATGGCTGGCATTCAAGCAGCTGTAGGAGCTGTAGGCCGACCAGCAGGCCTCAGCCGGCCCACATGGCAATTCATGCTGGGCGGGTTAGGCTCTCCGCCAGGACAGGGCAGGACCTCCCGTCCCGTGAGTTCAACCACCGCGCAGGACCGCGATGGGGAAGGTGATCTTGTGTCTCTCTCGCGCTGGCCCGACACCCATAAGCCTGTCTCCCTCCCTCTCCACCTCCACCCTACCCTTGTAGGATATGGAGCGTACGATGATGGAGCACATGCTCTCTGAGTGCCTCCGGAAGCTGCTGACTTGTCCTCACAGAAAAATGAAAACCCAGATATTCTGGGACAACCCAACCTAGAAGCAAGCGTAAAAACATAGTTTTCTGATGATCAATTTTGAGAATAATTCCAAAACACGTTTCGCAGCCTCCTGAGCATTTTGAGACATGTCTTACAACGACATTCAAAATTATTTTTTGGACTCTTAAATGTGTCAGTGGCCAATCAGAAGTGTGTCTCTCCGCGCCGCCTGCAGACTGTCTGTGAGTGCCCAGGGCCAGCATTGAGCTCCGCGGGGGCCCCAACAAGGGTGAGGGTCGGGGTCGCAGGAAGCGGCACTGACAGTCTGCTCGTTCTGGGTCTCATCCGATCCGTCGAACACGGTTAGAAAATTGCTCTAAATTTCGAACAAAAAATTTCCGACTAGTCCATATCGTATGTGTCCAAAATTTCGAAAGTACCTGTTTGTTTTTTCAGCTTAAAATTCGCGAATTTCGTTTCACGCTATGAAATTTACCGAAGGTGTCACATACTCAAAGTGAGCATTTTCAAATTTTATAAATTTACGAGGTATTCGTCTAGAAGTTTTAACAGATGTCAGTCAGAAATGCACTCAAATATTTTTGGTAGTGAAGATGTAAGGGGTTGTCTACTACATGTCGTGGGACCGTGGCAAGGGCAAGCAAAGGCTAAGGGCTGCATGCCTAACAACCCAATCTAATTAGGCGGCTCAGCTCGCTGTATGCATCGGCCTGCTGCCAGCGTGTGGGGGCTGCGTTTGACGTCACGAGGGGAGGCCCTTGCACTGCCCTTGCACTGGCAGCGCAACCCGAAAAAAACTCATTGTGTGATTTATTCTTTACTACCTCTTATTTTTTAAAAATCGGCAAGCAGGATGTGCATTGTTTGCACACTCCTCGCGTGGGAGGCGGGGGGCTGGTGGAAACTGTCCTTCCTGCTCGATGGGGTTCCCCTACCTATGCGTCCTCGTCGCTTCTTGCGATAGTGAAAGATTAAAATTACCCCTTTTTCATGCTGTTTATTTTTATTTTTAATTTTTACTGTCCAGCACGTCGTGTCTAGAGACAGCTAAGTTTGGTGACTCAAAGCGAGCAGTGCGTGTGGTGTGTGATTCACCCCTATCACTGCCCCCCCCCCCTTCCCCTTCCCCCTCCTGACCTCTCTCCTCCCCGGCTCCTTTCCCTTCACGCTCACTAGTCAGCGCTATGTCGCTCAGCTTTACTTATAAGTAGGGTGGAACTTTGATGAGAAAACGTATCGAATTTTCGCTGGCTGTCTTCAGTTGGCATGTCAAAAAGCAAAATTAGCTTATTTGTCTTATTCACGTCGATCGATAAAAATTCAGTCGAAAAATGATTTCAATGAAGTGGAATGTATGAAACGATACTGTCTGAGGTTTTGGAATAGAGGCTTGGCGATCGGAGGCGGATTCAGAGCCAGACAAGTACAGTGGTTGTTGCCTACTCCGCGTCGTCGCATTCTTGGGAATGGTTCTGTGGAATGTAAGAACAAAAAAATACCTGTTTGGAGGAGCCGTTTCCGAGAAACTGGGGAGACGTAACACCAGTTTCAGAATTTTTGGGACACATTTTGAGAGATTTACCAAAATGATCAGGACACTTTAAAATGCATTTCTGCATCATCCTCAGAACGAGCCCACAAAATTTTGAAACTTAGTGTTACTCCCCTGTTTCTCGGGAAGGGCTCCCAAATCTGGTATATCTTTTTACAGTGCAGCAAAGCGCCATTCATGTGGTCAGTATTATATCTGCAGTCCTCTGCGTCCATGACTCGCTGCTCAGAAAACCCACCCCGTCTCTGGAAACTGTCCGATCTGTTTGCTCAGGGGCTTGGCGAGTAGGAAAGTGCTGCTGATGCTGGGAGTGAGTGAGGCAAACCTTTATCTCGTATCGAGGCATATCCAGCTGATGTCTGCAACGCTCTGCTTACTGGCTAGAGGAGCTTCCTCTCGCACTGTTGAAACTTAAAATGATCAACAAAAACAAATTCAGTCAGATCAGGCTTTAAGTATTTTGAAGTCTGTTCTGTCTCGGTTCTGTCCCATAGTGCGTTTTATAGTTTTCTTATAATTTTAAGCCAGTTCTCGAAGCAATAATCTCGAAAGATCTCGAAAATAATGTCAAAATCTCGAGCTAGATTTTGGCTGTGACTGTACTAACATGTAGTCGGGGAGCTAGCTGCATAAATGTGCAGAACATGAGTAGTATGATTTCTCGACGGAAACCTGTAGTTGACACCCTCCACTATCAGAATCTAAAAGGAGCCAAAAAAACTTTCCGCGAGAACAACCTGAAAATGCGGGTTGCATACCTACAGGGGCAGTGTCTACATACGGCGAACCAGTTGAGGTATCGGAATGGTTTTAACGACAACATGTTTCTAGGGCCTAAGGTAGTCATACA
>CABIKL010002003.1:0-13607 GCA_902196195.1 Aptinothrips rufus
GAGGGAGGGAGGGAGGGAGGGAGATCAGCGTGTATGCCGAGCGGATAAAAGCAAAGGGGATTCGTGATTGGCACGGCGCGAAGCGCAGCGTGGCGTGGCGTGGCTTGGCGGGGTGAGGTGGGCGGGTGGGGTGGGGTGGGGTGGGGCGGGCTGGTGGGGTGGGTTGTGGCGAGCGTGCAGTACAATGACTGCGAGGGTGGCATCCCTGCTGCAGCCAACCTGGAACAGAAATGTTAATTGGAATGGCGCTCCCTTGAAGATGTCGTTTTAATTCGGCCTCGCTTTTGCAGCTGATGTTACCTGCTTCGATATGCACGCGACGCGCGACGCTCTTCCCAAATGATTTATTTAATGACACCGTACAAGTCTTTATTGATTTTAACTTTTGTTAGTGAACACTTTTCTGTAACACAGATGAAATATTTACTTTTTAGGTATTTATATCAGCAATTTCCGCGTCGAATGTTTTCTGCAGTGCAGCGCCAGAAGTGGCGGGCGACTCTCTTGCTGTTCGCTGTGCTGCAGCGACTTTCCCAATTCACCCAAAAGATTTTTTTTTGTATGCCTCCTTTTCTCTCGGGCTCCCCTGCTGTGCGGCCACGCACGCTACGCACGCTCTGTACTACAGAGGGCGAGGTTCCAGCCTCACACACCTACCCCAGCTGAGCGCAGCGCGCAGCGCAACTAGTGAGCCTGGTAGGAGAGAGGCGACAACTGTCATGGCGGCAGTGGGCCTGGCGGCCGCTGGGATCCAGCTGGGGACAGCGCATGCGCAGTGCCTCGCTACCTGGGCGCGCGGCGAGGGTGCGGGGTAGAGCGGACACAGCTGGATCCCAGGCCGGTAGCGGCCATGACAGTGTTGTCGCCTCTCTCCTTCCAGGCTCTCCAAGCGCAACCCCTCAGTCTCCATACAACTCATTCCCCAGAGAGCCGCGCGATGATGGTGGATATGCAGCCAGCAGCTCAAGCAGCTCACGGAGCAGCAGGCCAGTCGCGAGGCCAGCCCTAGAGAGGCTAAACGAGGAGAGAGCCGCCAACGCGACGTGTTGCCCTGATCGAATTATGCTGGGCGCTCGTCTGGCGCTTCCATATTACATTTTTGGTTTCGGTTCCTTTGCTCCACAAGCGCTGGTCACCGTCAGAACTAGTCCTTGGTCAGTTAAAGGTACCAGATCACTAGACAAGGGTGACTCTCTCTCCGTCCAGTCTCTCTAGACGAGCTTACATCGACATCTGGCGCTCCGCTCGCAATGCCTGCGTGCTATCCCTTATGTAAATGTTATCGTACGTTCACCCGACAAGACGGGGCTCCACAAGGCCGCGCCCACCGCCACCATACCGTCTGCATGGGAGGGCGACTCTAGCCTAGCCGAGCCCAGCCCAGCAGTGAGCCTGGCTCACCACTCACATCACAATCGTCGAGATGTTCGTTCCACGTCACTTCTTAAAAAATACCTAGGAAAAGCCTAGCTGAAATAATTTTTCAAAAAATTTGGTAAGTATGAAAATGTACCCGACCGCTTAAATCTGCATTTGTTTTTCAAGTTGTGAAATCTTTTTGATTAGGTGTTCCCATATATGTGAAAGAGTCGTGAGAAAAAAATCAACCCACAGACCCCTGCGATATTCGATCATTTCTCTGCCGTTGAGAACTTCGTAAGCGTGAGGATGTTCTCGCGGGGTCCAGTGATGTGGATGGACGCATCGGGAATCACCGTTGCTCTCGATGTGTCACACTTTCTCATCGCGCGGCAGGCTCGCCTCTCCTCTCCACGCACTTTCACGCGCATGTCATTCGTTTGTGTGGAAATGAAATGAGCGTGTCGCACCGCGGCGACAGCGATGAAAAGGGGCTGCATGAATAGTCACGAGGGTTAGGGAAATGAAATGCAGTTGGACAACTCTTGGACGCTCTGCGGTCACGCTGCTCCGGTCCCGTCGCTCTCCCAGGCGCGGAGTCAACAGAACCTGGCTGCGATAGCGCTTACCGTACTCCACCTCCCACGTAGCATGAATGACATTTTAAATAAAACTGTAGAATACATTTAAAAGGCTGTTAAATGCAGTAAATTTTTCTCCGGCATTCAATTTACTGGAAAAATTTCATTCGATATCATTCATTTTGACAAGTATATATGATGTAGAATTTGAAAGAGTTAAAAGCAAATCCTAAGGAAGGAAAATCGCGTTCCGACAAACTTCGAACAGTTTCAAAATTTCAATTTCCACTAGAAATTCTTAGAAAGTTACTATCAAAAATTTGGTAGAAACTTAAGAAGTAAAGAGAAGAGGATTCGGGTAGACTTTAGAGAAAGATCAAAAAGTTTCAGATTATGCACATATCTAACTAAGAAACAAAATGAATGTCTTTGACTCGTAGCACAAAACTTGAGATAAAGCTGATAGGAGTCGGATTTCAGGCATGTGGGCCGCTCAAGGAATGTCCCCCATTTCCTTTTATTTCGCACAGGACGATGAGGGGAACATGAGGGGCAATGTTGAACTGATCGGTGCAAGACCCGTGATACATGTGTGTGCAGTCTATCGGCCGTGAAACCCTAAACACTCATCGCGGCATTCGGCCTTGCCATCAGGCTCGTATATCAAAGCGCACCTCAATAGGCCAAAGTCAAGAAGGATGTGACAGATTCCTTCTGCGACAATAATCCTTGTGTCTGTTCCCCCTCCCCCCTTCCCCTCCGCGCTGCTGCTGCGCCTCACCGGTGCATCCTCCTGCGGATTGCATGGCCGAGGAAGAGCGCGCCGTTCGCTGGTTTTTGTCGCGTTCCTCCGTCTCGGTTTGCCCGTCTGCCGTGTGACCTCACCTCCCAGCTTTGTTGTCAGTCAGCCCGTGCCTCGCGCACCTTTCGTATTGGCTCCCCGACGTATATTAGGATTAAAACTGTCCAGGGAAGCTGCCGTAATATTATACCTTTTTGCCGATTCTTTCCGTCTTCCCGCGCAGCCACGCTAGGTATATCCCGGTAAGACCGATTCCAGCCGTTACGACTCGCCGGAGACGTTAGTGGGCAAACTAAACTGTGGACCGCTAACAGGATGAGAGGAGGATGCGCCATTTCTTTTCAGACGCCGCCGTATTGTTGGCATTATTTCCACCGCAATGGAGACATGACTGGCGATCGCTACAATGGCGCAAACGTGTAAGCTGCTCGCAGTTGTTCGAATGGAAGCTGGGATTCGCGTCAGCGCAGTGTGGCAGTGGAGAGTGAGTTGTTCGGTAGAGGCACAAGGTTTCTCCATCGCTACCTGGTGAGCGCCTGAAGGCCCCCACAGCCCCAGAGCCGGCCAGGAGGCAGGAGGGGGACCCCTACCAACGCAGTGCTCAACTCTATACGCCGCGCGGGGAGTCACTGCAACTCAACCCTGCAACAAATTACAGAGTGGCACACTAATGTGCCGTTAGGATAGTTATGACCCCTTTATCACAAAAATTTGAAAATTAATGTTCATAAATGATAAGTTTGAAGGAACCACGAGGTTGACTGCGTGTACAGTGGGAATTTAGGACAAGAAAGATAATGGCTCATATTTAAAAAAAATCCAAGTTAAAACTTGTTCCGATAATATTGATGAAGAGAAGGTTTATTTCTTCAAATGTTTCATGATGTTTTCCAGTATGTTGTTATTTTGGAAGCTTTTGAAAATATCTTCTTTTTTCCTTATTCTTCCAAACATTTTTCCTGATAGTTTTCAAATTTTTTCGGACGTGTTTCTGACCCTGCGTTCCGTTCTTCTTTCCTTTTATTAGAGTTCCCTTTGGTTCTTGATGTTTGCCACAGTGTTGTTATTGCTGCCGTTCTCGTCTCGTTGCAGGTGAGTTCGCTGCTCGGCGGACTCAAGCCATCCTCCCCGACGTACATCACCGCGTGAGGGCGCCGTCAGCGTCGCTCTCGCCTCCAGGGCTTTTGCAGCCCTTCTCTTCAGACTGGAATGTGTCAGAGAATCCGTCGCCCTGGATCTGCGAGACTTAGCCCGCCTGCAACTCTCTAACAGGTACAAATATCGGCAGAAATTATGGATACGAGTCACGATACTAATGTTCTCGTTGTGGGAAGGGCTAACCTGTTAGCCGGGTCTCTACCGCGTCGAGTCAGTGATGGTATGATGAAAATAAACACAGCAAGTTGTCCTTGCTTAGCAAGGTCAGGCCCGTGGAAGACCCTATTACACTGCATGGCACTGTGCAAGACTAAAGCCCCTAGCGTGTGGCTGCCACGAACCATTTCTGCGACTGGCGGATGAGAACTGACAACTCTGTTCATTTGAATAAAGGAAGCTTTTGAAAAATTTCCGAAATAGACACAACTCGCAGAAAATTCAAAGACAACAGCTTTCCAAGTTGAGTTGAGGTGTTGCGGTGTCCATGGCTAACTTAGTGACACCTTGAACGAGGTACAGTGCGAAGACAAGTCGCTGAGTTGCCCAGTAAAGTCATTAAAAATATGGTCAAATGTATCGGCTGTCGCTGACCATGATGTCAGTTAGGATTTGTGCCGGTCCACCTTTGCAATTCTTCCGCTATGGGAACGTTTGACATTTTACTTGAAACCATCACGCGGTCTTTGCTTCTCTGAAATTGCCATGTCTGATTTTGTAGATCCTCCCACAGCAAAACTACCGTGGTCCCCATGACATGGGGAGCATGGGGCTGTTCCGATATAGGTTTGCGTTAGGATAGCGCTTCGTGTAGGGAATAAATCTTTCCTATGGGATGCGCGACTGTATTTCCAATCACATCTTACAAGCTTTTGAATAAGAAAGGCAGTTCCGGCGCTATTGGTTTCGAGTGGTTAATTTGTTTATCAAATTACGTGAAGGTTGAACGTGAACAGTACTGAAGTAAAGCAGGTGATAAATATAATTCTTATGCTATTTTTGATGAGAAAGCTCTTGCCCATGCAACTTTGACTCCATAGATAAATTAGCAATTAGCCATAACGTTCTTATGAGTTCCCATGGCAGATCGTTTCTCATAGGACGGCTCATGGATTTCCCTTGCCGTTCCTCACGTCAGGTCCTCACTCGTGTGTCCTGCCAGCCGCACCCGCCGCAGATATCAATCAGACATCAATCCCACGACAGCCAGCAGCGGCCCGCAGGCCAGCGAGAGCACGTCGCAAGACACCTGCTTGCATCACCCTGCGAGAGGCGCCCTTCTAGGGTCCCGCCGACTGGCCGTGTCGAAACGATGTCGATCAACGACGGTGAGGCGGAAAATATGCTGATTTGTGCTGTGGCAGAGTATTGCGCGCGGCTGCTCGAGCAGTGATTGTTCTCGTTGCGTCACGTTAATAACAGAATGACGCGTAATAACTGCCGTCTGTCTTTTGCCTATGACAGGTGCATTGACAGATGCATTGTAGGGAGAAAATGTTTTCAAGGGATCAGATATTGGCTGGCAAAGTGGCGCGAAAGGCATTGAGGATATTCCGCTATCTGTTCATTGGCTAAGGCATTGAGGGTATTCCGTTAAGTCTGTTTGCTATGACGAGGCATTGAGGATACTTTGCTAAGTTTGTTTATTGACAAGGGGTATTTCGCTAAATCTGTTGATTGCCAAGGTGTTGGGTATTGATCGAATGTTTCGCTGAGTAATTCCTGGCGGAAGCATAGTCATCCTATCCTGCTTGGCTGGGATACGACCCAGTCACTCCAGAGGCCATATGCATCGGACGGAAATTACGCTGGGATTGGACAGTTCGGTCTGAACGGGCTCCTTGAATTCCCTGGCCGTCCTCATCCCTCCCCCTACCCTGAGGACACTCGTATGAGAATGTTCCCGTGCCGTGTTATAATGTCGTTGATCGTTGATCAGAGTTATTTAAAATATGCTGCAAGTGCGCTAAAGTGGGATTATTCGAACGACAATTGTCTCTCCTATGTACCATAAAAATAGCTGTGCTTGTAATTCTTCTCACGTAAATCAATAAGACTTAACTTTTTTTTTATAAAAAATTTAAAACTTTAACAACCAGCGCTGAGCGCGGATTCATAGCGCCTTCTGGCGATACTTCCGCTTTAATTTTGTTGTTGAAAGCTGTTCATTGGTTATGTGCACAGAAAAAGATTGCACGGAATGGAGCACGGATAGAGGGATTATTTTCTGATTTTTGTTGCAGTATTCGGACTAGAGAGAGGCAGGCGAGCGATTCAGATTGAGGGAACGCGATTGTTTAAGTGATCTTCCCGTTAGCAGCAAAATCTGACAGTCGCACAAGATGTACGGTGCAAGATTGAGGTAATTTACCATTTTAATATTATTTTTAATAACCCATAATTCTAACAAAATAACACGCACTGAGGACTTTAGCTTTAAATATATCTTAATTAAAGCTTCCTAAATTGTTTCGCACTCCCCCCAAAATGGGGTATACAGGAGATTAAGGTTTCGATTGAACCGGTGGTCAAATAATAAAGTGCTTTTTTCTACCACACCTGTCACGGGAGCCTGCGTTGTAAGATCGTGCCAACTTACAATCTTATTTTATTCACTCAACGAATTGCATGTCGAAAGAAACCTGTGCATGCTTCTGTAGGATCAGCGCGTCTGAATGACCGGCTTGTCACTCTGATATCGCCGGCAGCCATAGAATGGCATGGAGTCCTGCCAGCGCGGTGCATTGTGGGCTGAGATGCTGCTGATGCCCATGGTGCTGTCCGGGTCCGCAACCCCCATAAAATGTGTCACATTCCACCTGTCGTCCGACGTGTGTCGGACTGACAAGGGCTGCGCGCCGTGCCGTGCCGAGCCGCATGCAACAACCGCACGCCGCTACTGCTATACTATCCCATTAGGCGGCAATAAATATGCGCCATTTGACTTTCTTCCGCTCACTCCGAAAAGCGCGCTTGCGCCACTGTTTAGAGCAAACTCCCTTTTTATGGAGCATTAAAACCAATGTGTCAGTATGTAATAGGAGAGCCTCCTCGGCTCAGCACGTCCAGTCCGGCACGCACGCGTCTTCACAATGAAGTGTTGGCGGAATAGTTATTCACGAGAACGCCCGTGTTTGGGAATGTGTTTACGGCGAGCTGGATTGGATATTACGTGACCATTGTATTTTACTGTTATATGCAGAAGGGCCGGTGGTGCGTCGGACTCTCCATAAAGGGAACAGCGTTCTCCAATAAGAAATATTGGGCGGAGCACTTTCCTCCGGACTCTGAGGGGGTGGAACTGTGTGGGTGGGGCGTCCTGTCCAGTTCGAGGAAATGCCACCTCGCACGGCATCGGTAGAGAGGGAGGAGGGATTACCCACAGAGATACGTGGTCACGTTCATTTTACTTTTATTAACGATGCGATGACGAAACATAAAATGAAACACGCAAAAATTTGCAGACGACTATGTTAACGTAGATGTACTTTTCAGTTCGAACTAGGGAATGCAAATAGCATATATTGATTAATTTTGAGTTCTATATCGTCAGATTTCGTCAAGTTTTGTTTAAGAGATGTCACTGAATCGCAGTGATTATGACAGGGATTCCGCACGGTTCTCCGCGCTCCCCATGCCAGTGCTGCTGGCGGCTCCGACGCCAGACGCACCCTGCCCTTCTTTTAAACATAAGGATCGGTCCACGATTCGCTGAATGCCTGAGCAACGTCATGAGCGCGCTTGAGCCCTGATGTCCTGTAGGACCGGCGCCCGGCCCCCCGCCGCATGTTTGATGCATGCCTCAGCCGGCCGGAGTCAGCCAGCCCCGCCAGGGCCCGCCAGGACCCGCCAGGACCCCGGGTGGTGCGGCAACAGGAGACACGGCGAGAGGGAACAAGATGAGTGAGCGGGCGAGAGAGTGGATGGAATTAAAGGGAGTGGAGGGTGTGAGACGGCCTCCTACGCGGTGCCGCGAGCCTGCCCCGTCCCGCCCCGCCCCGCCACGCCCCGCCACGCCCCGCCACGCCTCGCGGTCCGGGCTTGACTCGCCCGGCTCACGGTGCTGTTGTTGATCCCAGCGTGTTTATCTTGCAAACAAAGGGAACACAACACACAGGCGCAAGGGAGAGAGAGGGCGCACCGGTGCTGTGGCGTGGGCACGGTGGGGTGCGGCGGGGCGGGGCGGAGCGGGGTGGGGAGCCAGGCTGGCGTACTGAATTAAATTCAGGGTGAACAGCCCGCGTCTGAGGGGCCGGGACGGAGGTGGGTGGGTTGGGGGGAGGAGGAGCGTTCAGCTGGATTGGTGAGATAGGCCTGTACACTGTCGTCATTTCGGCACACTACGCTGTCGGGCCCAACAAGATGCACGAGATGCACGCAATGCGAAAACGCAATTTCCTGCGAAACGCTGAATGGGGTGGCGTAGCCTGTTGGTTCGTGTATAAATACACAAGCGGCAGTGCGGAGCGGAGGGTGTGTGCGGTAAGGGGGAGTGAGGCTAGTTCCTAAATCTAATCGGAGCGTCCGTCTGTGACGTTCAAGTTATTTGTCTTGCGCCTTCGTATACAGTGCAACATCCTTTGACTAGTCCCTTCACGTGAACTTTGATATGAATCAGAAAGCACACTGCAATCCTCTACTTCTTTTGATAACTTTACATTTTTGGTCACTGGTCATTTGAATACCGCAAATGTCTGTTATCGAAAAGTTGTTTAAAATATCTGTGTATGTTTCAGGTTGCCCTGCAGCTTCTCCCCGGCAACGCTGGCGAGCATACAAGCAGGTACGACATCTTTATAGATCATTTATTAATTTTCAGTCCTGTGGTCTTTTTTTTCTTCTTTGCTGCCCTTGCGAGGGTTTCTCGCGCTGCTAGAGGAGAAAGCTGTGTCCGTGCAAGCATCTCTCAATACGGGTAATTGTCCATGGCCGCTGTGAGCGGGCAGCTGCAACTCTATGGCTTCATCCCAGCCAGACAAACTGGGTCGCACGGGCTGAGGTCTACGACCATTTCTTTTCGAACGGAAAAAAAAAGAACCATTCCCTGGTAACGTTCTACTAGCAAAGAAGAATAAAAAAGACCAAAATGTGATTTTCTCGTTTTGTTATTTCCCATCCTCGAAATGTATTTATGGTGATGATCATAGACTGTACTATGCTGAGTTTTATGCTAAATTGAACGTCGTGACTATAGAATGAAGGTATCAGATGAGTACAAAGTCGACCAAAAATACCAAAGTTAGTGAAACTTGCTCTGAACTTTATGTTCTTCTCGGCCTGCTTCGATTTATTCAGATCTTAGTCTGGAAACATTACGTCAACTGAATTCTGAAGCCCCGTCCAGCACACCGATGCTAATATTCTGTTGAGAGTTGTTCGCATTGGGTCCGGATTAGTGTGGTTGATGAACCATTGGCAGCCCGTGGCAGCCCGTGGTCCGACCCTGCCCTGGCCGAACGGCCGTCAGAGCGGAGGAACATGTTTCAATTTGTCGTCGGACGAGCCCTGGGCTGCCCCGCGAGACCTCGCTCAGGCACGGCGTTTTATGCAGGCGCAGGCCAAGGCCGATAATCAGATACAGAATGGAAATAATTAGCGAGCCCATCACATGCGCGCTCGCGGCTCTGCCGAGAGACCATCGGCATGAACGAAAAACAAACAAAAGAGGCCAGGCCTGTGTTTGTTTACTATTCACCTCGGCGAGACAATTTCACAGTTGGCTGCATGAATTAATCCGATCCAACGGCCGCGAGAAAAGGAGAAGAAGGAATGGAGGAACAATAATGTAACGGAGAGTAAAAGGGGGGGAGGGGGGGGAGATGGCGTGTAATTACGTAGTTTTGTTTCAAGATGGCGCGTGGAGCTGGCTCGTGGGCAGAGGAACACGTTGGCGAATCTTTGAGCGTGGAACTCTGCTGGACCGGAGGGATGCTGGGCATCATCGCTTCCTGGAACTAGAGATCCGATGCCTCTCGCTGCGTCTACCGCGAAACTCTCAAAGTGTGGTGTCCAGGAGGAGAATGTGAAAGACTTGGTCAGAAGGGGGTAGGGGGAGCAAGGAGGCGAAGTCAACCATGCTACGTGTGTGTGTATTCCAGAGCGGTATTGTGTTTCTTCGATCCGTCGCGTGACATTCACTACCAGGGCAGATAGCGTTCCTGCTCTATTTAGAAGGCGGAGTCTTTCTTTCTCGGAATCGCTCTCCTAGCCTCGCGACCACCTTCATCTCGCGCTGTTCTCCGCGGCTGTGTTATTACTTCGAGCTACGCCTTGCTCTCGCTCCGACGTTCACGTGAGGAGAGGAGAGAAGAGGAGGGCATGTATATATTTTCGCGATATCCGTCGTCAGGAGGCGAGCAGCCTCTCGAACGGTCGTGGTCGTTGTTTCTTTTTTTTCTTCTTCTCCCCTTTCCCGTGTATGAACGCCCTGCCCAGAGCGTCCCCAATTACAGCCAATCATGGTGTGCCCCTCGCCTGGCAGAGAGGAAAAAAATTACGCCGACGGCGGCAACGGATTTAAATTGTGAAATTATACGTAGTGGGGAGAGTTGGTCAGCGTTTTGAAGGCTCGCTCGCTGTCCACGGCGGACTGCACAGCCAGTAGGCGGACAGGGAACAGTCTTCATCTGCATCAGGTCAGGCGTACGCTACGCAGCTTAGTGCATACGTTTTTCAAAATTTTGTGCTCATTTCCAAATCTTTTAATTATTATCTTTTTCAAGTCTTAGTTTTTTGTTATCTTCGTACTTTACAGGCGAAGAGGAGCAGAATGTTCGCGAAGCTCTGCCCTGGGATTGTAGATCTGTAAGATAGAATATAAAAGAGGTGGGGGGAGTTGAGCCGCAGCTGTTCCAGTAAATTAGGCTTCTGGTGCCGTGTCGCTGGCCGAGCGAGTTCCTGGCTGTGTTTCTCTCCGTTCCGTTCCGGACCGTGCTTAACGGTACCGCCTAGCGTCTCTCGGCGGGTACCTGGTACCAGTGGAGCACCGCGATGGCTGGGCTGGGGCTGCAATCACCAGCTGAGTGGCTGCAGGCTAGCTGCAGGCTGGCTGCAGGCTGGTACCGCGGGGAACTCTCAGGGGCGGACTCTGACTAGATGCTTTCTCCTCCGGTGGCCTGCCCTGCCGTGCCGTGCCGTGCCTGCCGTGTCCAGTCCTACCTTGTCCCTCTCTCACGAGAACAGTCGCCGTAGTCGTGTGCGAACAGGAAGGTTGCTGTGAAACTCTTCTCTTCCTCCCAGCTTTGCTCGTCAATTTCCAGTATTATCCGTCGCGCAGAGTGATGTGCTGATTCAAGTCTCGAGGGGGTGAAGCTTTCGAAATGAAGGCATAGTCGAAAACGGCAGGCGGGTTTGAGACAGTTCTCCGTTGCGTTGCCACCATGACCTGACGAGGGAACGTTTTTTTCAAGTCGTGTAAGAACACAAGGCTACCGGGCGGAGCAGAGAGAGGCCCCACGATCCGTGTTCCCACCGGCTTCCGCTCTCCTCATCACCCGGCAACGCTTTGAAACGGGACACCGTCGAAAATCCCCCCTCGATTCGGCGGGTGAACGCCTCCTGAGGCTACAGGCTTGGAGGGGGCCGGGGACCGACCGGGCCGGGAACGAGTCAGACAGACCCAGCCATAGCCTTGCCCCTCCGGCATCCTCGACCTCGAAATATCAGGCGAGCTCTCGTCGCAGCCTCAGCCTTCCCCTCACCTGCGTCTCCCCGAGTGGCCGTCCACACCTTGGAGTGTTGATGGGGTTCGCTAGATTATCATGAAGAAAAAGAACTCTGAATGATGTTGTAGCGAGTATAACATAGTCGAGGAGGTTGAACTCTACACTAGTAATTCGGTGTGTATGGTATTTGGTAAAACCTGAAAATACATAATTGAATTGTATTTTTGGAATTAAGTGCTTTTTCTTCTCTTTATCTCATTTTTTTTTCAAATTCCCGCGTCATTTTGCTACAAATTTCTGCAAAACTTGGCTAGATTGGTTTTACGGTAGCTCGGCTGCGCTGTAATAACGAGTCGCAGCCGCCTCGAACAGAGTTCACTGACTGGAAATGAATAATCAAATGGCGCCCACTCAGCTCCTTACGTACTCACGGGCTGAGGTGACTGACTCAGACATGTCCAGTAAACCCTCGCACTTCGTTCCAACGCAGCGCCGTAAGCGGAAACTGGAAATAGTAACAAAGTGTCAGAAAATGGACGGCGCATTCAAATGAAGCCGGTTGGCTGGCTCTCGCGTCACATTCTGAGTAAAGCGCTGCCATGGCGAGCGGCTGGCTCGGCTGGGTTGAGTGGGGAGCTGCGCGGCGCGGCGCGGCGCGCCCAGAGACCGGACTGTTCCATCAGAATTTTTATTCTAATCGACCCGATTCCTATTCCAATCGGATTCCATAGGAGGGGCGGGGACGTTTAATAAACTACAAGAGCGTCCCCCTACCCACACCCGAGCACCCTTACCACCCCTTCGCAGACCCAATAAAAGGAATTGATTCCATCGATTCAATGAAAGAAAAAGCCCTGCAATCCCTTAAGCCCTTTCCCCAAACTCCACCCCCTGTCCTGGCCATGCGTCACTTTCGCCTATCTCCCCCCACAGGCCACGGACCCACCGTTCCATACAGCCATGCTTGGATCATATGGGGCTGCAATGCTGCGTTTCCAGGTTCAGTTCATAGTGAACTCTTCAAAAACTTTGTTTTGGCAAGTTTACACTTTTGATCTCTTACTGTCAACTGCCTATCATACGAGTTAACGAAGCTGTTCACACTACTATGAACTGTATTTACCGTATACCGTATTATGAACAAATTTGTTCATGAGTTGAGGTGTTCGTAACTATGACGGTTGCTTTTTGTGCATAGTGTGACCAAATCTGTTCATAGTGTGAAGAAATTTGGTCGTAAGGAACTAAGAGTGTAATATTTCTTAACAGAAAAGGAAAAGACAAATCTCATATGCATGTTTTCCTTCATTTTAACAAACATCCGTGGACGTCTTCTTCTAACTGTGCTTGATTTTGCCTTGCGCTGGCCAATTTTCTCGAGGCATGCCTTGACATAACAGGTACAGTCTGCTTCCGTCGTCCGCCTCGCCGAGCTCGCTGCACAACACAGCTGATAGCTGGGCAGCGTAGCTGAGCGCTAGCTGAGCGAGCTCGAGCTAGTCTGTTCTTGGAACGCCCTTGTGTACGCTAAGATGGCTGCTGCTGCAGCGATCCGCCCACCAGACACGACTGCCGCTGCAAGTTCCGTAGGCTGCAGACGGAGGCATGGAGCACAGACAGGCGGGCAGACGGGCGGACAGCGGGACAAACCGGAAGCAGACTAATGGAGACGTTTCTCGACGGAAGCGAAAGGGCGAGGAAATGGGCAGAGAAGTAGCCGTAGGTCATATTTTTGGCCAATATTATGATGGGAATGTGATCATGAAGCCGTACTGAGCATGTGCAAAAATACGGATGTCTGGCGAGAGATTGGCCAAATATATCGAGCATAATATTTTATTTTCAATTAGAGTCCAGAGGAGCTCAATGTTTTAACCAGACTCTGAACTATTCGGACCAATTTTCTCAACAGACGTCTTGATAATTTCACAACTCGCAATCGCGACCCTTTCAGCGCATAGGTAAGCGCGCCCCTCTCTTTGACTTCCCATCCTTTTTCTCCCCTCCCCTCCACTCTCTCTCTCTCTCTCTCTCTCTCTCTCTCCC
>CABIKL010002004.1:0-13604 GCA_902196195.1 Aptinothrips rufus
CTTTTTTTTTTTTTTTTTTTTTTTTTTTTTTGAGAGAATTACGGCGTATGGACTTTTTCTTTTTAATGTTCGCCTAAACTGACTGCGCCATGTTCTGTTCTGTATTCGTGAAGATGCACTAGGATTTTCAGGGATAAGAAATGACTACTCTGAACAGCTGACTTTGACAGAATGAATGCTTTATTTACTTCCTGCCAGCAGGCGCTGACTTCCTGGAAGTGGGAGGCCACAGTAGTGCCAACCAAAACACAAGTGTTTCATGAAATGCTAACAAAATCTCGATGGAACACGAGGGCACAAGGGTACATCCCTGAGTATGTCGTTCCTCAATTCATCTGTTCAAGGAAGGGAAGTTAATGTACAACGTCGAGATAACGCGATCAGATCACAAAATCTGCTCTCTATCTGTTTAAAATCATTTTTTTTATCGTCAACTCGTGACAGTTAGGCAATCGCTGCCAATCCACACCTTACACGATCCACTGAAGTGACTTCGAGGGCCAACTGGAAGTGGGAGAGGCCCGCAAGCGCGGTTAAATTACACTACATGTCAGCTGAAAATTTTACGTACTTTACCCCTGTGAGGTAGTCCATCCAGCAAATCAGAGTCACGACTGTTATAAACAATTTTGGTACTCATTCAGAATCTCAATTAACACTCATGTACAAAAAAAATCGAACCGAAATAACACAAATAAAAGCGACTTTCAGAATTTGGTCCTGCGAGGTAGGCGACCAGGTGCACCAAGCCACTGCAGGGGCTGCCACTGTGGTTCCACCTGTTAAAACGAAGCTGAGGGTTGGCGCAACATTTGTACCAAGCGACATCGCAGTATCACTTTTTGCAAGGTGGGATCAAATATATGACACTAACCTCGGCACTACGTGAGCACGCACAAAATAGTTTGTAACGCCGCACAAGTCACCCTACTCACTTCCACCTTGATGATTCGTTTACGGACAAAGTAAGGTCAGTAGACATGTAACGCACAATGTCTTGGAGCCAAAAGGAATCCGTTACGCCGCGCCTGTTTCCGGTCCGCAGTCTATGTGGACTTCACATCACATCACGCGCGGCTGGCCCTGGCACTCGAGAGTCGAGACCGGCCCGGTCCGCTGATTATCAGAAAATCCTGTTGGTCGCCAGCGCTTATCTAGTCGGTTAGAAACACGGGGACCACATCGAACAGGCCAGTCTGTCAGTCGTATCGGCTGAGAGCAGTGAGCGGTGCTAGACGGAGGTCACTGAAACTACAGCTCTCACAGCGGGTGGAGGCTGGCACCTTGTGAGTTCATGTCTACCAGGACGCACTAAATTTGACGTACATTCTTTCTCTCTCCATAATTTCGTGGACAATTATGATTGTTGTTATAAACAAATTCGTGCTTCTTCGTACTTTCTATCTTGTGGACTATTTTGTGCATTACAAGAACTATTTCACCTTCGTTGCTTCGTTTCCGCAAAAGATTGTGACCTGGCTTTGCGTGTCTGTGGGCGTGCATAAATAATCAGAATTTTGTGAATAATCGTCGATAATAGTAAAGACTAAATCTGTCCTCAACTACGCACTATCTGTCCTCAACTTTAGCACAACATAATCCTTTTCTCTAAAAACTTGCCTCACTGGCTCGGCCGGGAGATAGGCGGTCATTGCAAATATGCAACTAGTTGGCAATTCAAGTTGACGGAATTAGAAGAACTGATCATAGAAAATCTACTGTACCACTTTGTCTACACATAAATAAACTAGGCTTGTTGTGCACCCAGCCCTGGTCCACTCGCCCTTCAGGCAAACGGAAAGACAGTGGTGCGTGCCCGTAGTTCTCCCAAAACTGCATGCAAAATTACGCATTTGACGACCAAGTCATCTACGCCAGTCATTCATCCGGACCAGCTTTTGTCTTTAATGGCCTGCACATGTGGTTAACAGGGTTCACTGGGGGGGGGGGGGGGGGGGGGGGGGGGGGGGGGGGGGAGGAGGCGGTGGCGTGCAGCGAGGCCCGTCGTGTGTGGTTGGACTGGCCGAAGTTGTAAGTAGGCGTAGAACCATGATTCAAGTACCAATGTAATCAGAATCACAGTGCGAATTCGATGCTGGCCTCACTACCTGTGATATGTCTATAAGTTAAGGTCCGGTTGCCTGATCTCCTGCCGTCTGCGCCCCGCCCGCCCGTACTTGCCGCCGCGTAGGCTGGCTGGAGCTGGGTTAGGGCGCGGAGGAAGGGAAGGGCCGGAGGGGGGAGGGGGGCTGTCCCTACCGAGGCGAGCTAGGCCCGCGCGTTGAGTGCCCTTTACCAGCCAGCGCCGGGTCAAGAGGTTGCGTAGTCATAACACACTCGTGCTCTAGACCGTGGCCGGGAAGTGAAGGGAGTGATCCGGCAGTGTTTATGAGTATATGTCAAATGTAATGTGATTTATCCATCACGCACGCACGCCGTACGGACACCACAAGGTCCCCTGAGACTCAGAGCCGTAGTAAGAGGATTAGTCTCAAGACCGCCTAAAACAAAATTGTGGAAACAATTTATTGAACATGAGTTCAGCATGGTCACACATGTGACTGCTTGAGGACGAAATTGCCCCTGCAAAATTAACGCTGTAGCATTTCTTTTTACGCCGTCAAGAGCTCGAGCGAATGGGGCACAAGGAAGGAGTGGCAGTCAATGTGCGGTGCGGCTAGGCGGCCCGTCAGATCCTCGCGTACGGAGTGTATTCCACAGCCCCGGCGCATCATTCCCTCCGTATCTCCGCATCTCGTGACCTTCGCTCTTTGTCCCGGGGGGGGGGGGGGGGGGGGGGGGGGGGAGCCTTACGGCTCCGCCACGAGAAGTGATATCTATGTGCGCAGCACGCTATTCGATTCTACAAACCTTGGCCAGTACCGTCATGAATTCTGATAAACTGAAATGTGAAGACATTCGATACCTATAAGGAAAAGGCACGTAGTTCGAAAACACCAGAATGAAAGACACGTAGTCAATATGCTTTAACGAAGGACTACGTGTGTTTCATTCTGGCCTTGCCGAACTATTTGCCTTCTCCTTATAAGCAAAGCGTTTAGCGAAGCCAGTGGATCGGTGCAGCTTAAAACTGTTGTCTGTCTGTCCATGGACACGATAACTCGACAACGCGTTGACATAGAGGCTCGCGCTTTCAAACCTGATAGTTTATCATAAAAAGCTCGACTACGATTGAAATTAAAACCTTTAGCTCAATTTTTAAGGGAAGTTGTCATGTACTCCTAAGGGAAGATTGGCTGAGTGGTTAGCGAAGCTAGTACTCCGCGGGCGAAACAAAAGTTGTCTGTCTGTCACCACGATAACGTCCGAACTGTTTGACCGGTCATACTGAATTTTCGTTTGTGACGAGTTCTTACCAAAAGCTCGCAGGGGATTGAATTTCAGCACTCTAGCCCAATTTTAAATAGTGGTTGTAAGGGAGGCCTAAGGGATGATTTTAGGGCGGATGTGAATTTTTTTCCGGACAAGGTCGTGTGGGGTATCAAAATGGAGATAACTGACGACGCTGATCACGTTAAAAAAATTTGCGGACGTCTCATCTGTCGTTTAATGGTAGTTTTAAGATATTTTATGTCATAAGGGGTGGTTTTTACGAAGATCGTCAATTTATCAGTCATGTTGAGTTGCGTGTTGTTTCCAGGGTTTTCGAGGGTGCTGATCACGAAAAAGACATCGTTGGCGGTTTATTTCATCGTTCCAGCGTTCTGGGGTTAATGTCAAAAAGGCGTTGGTTTTGTACAGATATCTTTACTAATTTAGGCAAGTCGAGTTGGGTGCAGCCGCAGGAGTTTTTAAGGATGCTGATCACTAAAAACGTATTTAGAAATTCATCCAAAGCTTCCATAACGGTTAATGGCTGGGTTACGTTACGCTATAGTATGTGTCAAACGTGGGTTGTTACTCATAGCCTGTCGGCCGCAAGCGGGTACGTTACGTTATGGCGGTTTGCCAGTACATGCTCATACCTTCAAATCGGGCCAGCGACGGTATATCGGCTTGCTCTGGTAGACACTGAATCGAGGCCCGAAGGGCCGAGCCGACACCGCCACAGGCCTAGGTTAGGTGGGAGCCTAGACAGGGGCTGAGCGTGACGGGTTGAGCAAGCTAAAGTATTTAGCGAGCTCAGCCTGTTACGCGAAGATACTGTCTGGCGTACACCTAGCCTAGTTTTAGACAAATTACACATTTTCTTGAAATATGTCGCTTGGGGTAATTTAGCAGGAGTAAAAAGTGATGTTGAATTCAATTTTACCATCGTTAGATGTTCATCTATCCGATTTATAATGTTTTAGGCACAATAAGAGTCGAAAGTTCAAAAAAAAAAAAAAAAAAAAAAAAAAAAAAAAAAAAAAAAAAAAAAAAAAAAAAAAAAATACTATCACATCCTGTGCGATAGTGTGAGATACTCCGTCACGCTTCGTTACCTTATCCTGATCTTATTTCAATTCTCAAGAGGAAAATCTGAATTTTCTTATTTTTTGTCCAATTTGCTTGATTTTTGGACTCAGTACTCTGCTATGTCTGAAAGTATGATATCAGTCTTTAAATTTGACATTTGACCTCTCTCAATGACCTTTGAGTGCCCTAAGTACTGTGCGCTAGTCCGTTGCCATGGTGCCTCAGTGTCATTGTTGTTCGCCGCGGCCTGGCCTAGTCTCGCGCGTCCGCGGTGCGGCTGCCGCCTGCCTCGGCTCGGTCCTGACGTCGACAATGAGACGAGTCGAGTTTGCCATGACAACGCTACCTTTCAGGCCTGATTTGACTGCGTTCAAAGTTGACTTTCTGATTCGGACCTATCATATGTTCTTGACCGTTATGACTGGTTTACTGTGGTTAAGCGGCATTGAGATCCTATAGAGGGGTTCGGAGAAGCCATAAGGGGCCAGCGTGTATTATAAAAAAAAATACTATCACATGCTGTACGATAGTGTGAGGTACTCCGTCACATTGCCTTTGCTTATCTTAATCTTATTTTAGTTCTCAAGAGGATAATCTAAATTTTCTTATTTCTCGTCCGATTTGCTTGATTTTGGACTCAATACTCTGCTACGTCTGAAAGTATTATGGCAGTCTTTCAATTTGACATTTTACTTCTCTAAGTGACATTTGAGGTTCTGAAGTACTGTGCGCTAGTCCGTTGCCATGGTACATACAGTGCCATTGTTGTTCGCCGCGGCCTGGCCTGGTCTCGCGCGTCCGCGGCGCGGCTGCCGCCTGCCTCGACTCGGTCCTGACGTCGACAATGGGACGAGTCGAGTTTACCATGACGACGCCATCTTTCAGGCCTGATTTGACTGCGTTCAAAGTTCACTTTCTGATTCGGACCTATCATATGTTCTTGACCGTTATGACGGGTTTACTGTGCCCAAGCGCCATCGAGATCATATAGAGTGGTTCTGAGATGCCATAAGGGGCCAGCGTGTATTATATATATATATATATATATATATATAAATGCCGTCCATGAAACCAATAGGTTATTTCGTACCTAAAAATGCCGTCGATGAAACCAGTAAGTTACTTCGTACCTAAAACTTGCATTTAATTCCCGTCATGTGGGGTGTGTACTTAGACGTAAACAGTGATTCTGAATTCGATTTCAACGTTTTCGTAGTCTTTTTAGTAGTATAAATATACTTTACGGCGTAATTAAATTTTAAAATTTGGAATATTTTACGAAAAACTTTCTATTTAAATCCAAAAACACAAAATCCAGGCCCGAAGGGCCAAGCCGAAAGCGCCGAGGCCTTGGTTAAGTTGGAGCCTAGGCAGGGGCGGAGAGTGACGGTTTGAGCAAGCTAAAATATTTAGCGAGTTCAGCCTGTTACGCGAAGACACTGTGTGGCGTACACCTAACCTAGTAGGTATCACACTGATCTGCTTTGCACCGAGTTTACTTTGTCAAGCGTCAAGCCGTAGAATATTGTTTGAGAATGGTACGCTATCAAGCAGACCGAGAAAACAGGTAAGGGAGTGAACAACAAGCGACACTTCCTTTCCATTAGCAGAATACGATAGCGAACCGTCTAAGCGAATCAGTAGCCGCTCTCTTAAATGCTTGCGAAGAAATGCTTCGCAGTTTACGAAGGATTTGAAGGCATTGTATTACAAAGCATTTTTTCGCAATTGCGAAGGATTTTGTTTGTATTACAAACAGGATTTCTGAATTTCTGAATATGTAGGTTTTATTTTAACTCACATTTCGACCCACCTTAGGCTGTGAGGCTGTTTTAGCTTGCAGTTCTAGCTTAGGTGCTTGTTGGGGACCTCGGGACTGTATACTTTAAGTTACTACTCAATATTTTAATTTTGGTCTATTTTAAGGGAGGAATTTCACTTAGAAAAGTTCAAAATCTCCTATAACTTTTTTACATGATCCACAGATTTCATGCAAAAATTCTGAAGTGAAATTCCTATCTTAAGATGGGTCAAATTAAAATTTTGAGTAGTAACTTTAAGTGTAGTGACCTGAGCTCCCAACAAGCAACTATGCTAGTTTGGCGAGCTGAAACAGTTTAAGGGGGGTCGAAATGTGACTTAGAATAAAAGCCAGATATTCAGAAATCCGGACAACAGACACTTCGACCAACTCACCTCCGGATGGACTTCTGACCAAGTCATTTTGCGTGCAGACTACGGGTCCCATAACAAGCCGATTGCGACCCCATTCTAGCCAACTTCATTACCCTACCAGTTTGGCTCCCTGCATTGAAGCCAGAGAGAACATTGCATGCATCCAGTTCAGTTAACGGAAAACGAATCCGAGACTATGATTTCGTGGGTCCTGTTGATTCGATACGAAATTCCACTAATGTGAGATTTAAAATTGATCCTTGCACTTAGTATACGAAGAACAATCAGTTGAAAGGAAAGACAAATTCCAAGTATTTAAATTGTCTCGGTAAAAATAACATTACCTAGAGAGAAATGGTCGTCCAACATAATGTCATCGATGACAGAGGTCCACCTAACGTCGACGTGGAAACCAGTTGATCCTGACTCAAAATTTGGAACATCTAGATGCATCAAATCTACAGTTAATGTATATTCCGTCGAGCGGCAGTCGGCGGACGAGTAATTTTTCCCGTTTGGACTGGCAAAGAACCTGCACCTAGCCGCACAAAAAAAAAACTTTCATTTACTATGGACGGGTCGTTTTACCATACTCGGTAGGAGAAGGGAGAAGGAAGCTGTTATTATAAGTACAGACGAAGTTACCTGTGGGGTGGAAATTACCCTTCCAACGTATCAGTAAAATTACCAGTTAGGGAGGAACTAGCAACTAGCATGTTTGCCACGACATAGGTCCGGCAATGTTCAGACACCTCACACCCTGGTAATATCGCCACGACAAAAGCTGATCAAAATATCCCCGAGTTTTTAGAGTGTTGGTTGGTAATGGGTGTCGAATTATTGTTTCCTTTCCCTTTTCTCTCCTTTCCATTGCCTCCCTTTTCTCTTTTCCTCCCTATTTGACCGATCTATAGTACGGGTAAGGGGAATGGGTATATTCTTATCTCTACATTATGAAACGCTTCTACTCTCCTCTCCCTTCTTCCTCCTCCTTTCTCTTTTCTTTCTCTTCCTCTTTCCCTTTCTTTTCCCTTCTCTTTTCCCCTCGCTCTTGCCTCCCTTTTTGAGCTCTTACCTCCCTCCCTTTTTGAAAAGACGGTAGGGCAATTGCCCTACCGTAAACCCCCGATGGGCGCCCCTGCGTTCGTAGCTTGCAAACGATTTTCGTTGTATTGCGAAGAATTTTCGTTGTAATTACAACGCAGATGTGTTGTAATTGCGAAGAATCCTGCTTCGCAATACAATGCCTTCAAATTCTTTGTATTACAAAGCAGTTGTTCGCAAGAATTTAACAGTGCGTATCCCTACCTGTTGAGGGCACAGGTGCTGCAGAATTACCCTTATTATGGAACCAATCTTATTTTACAGGTGATTGTTTCCTCTGAACCAGAACCCATTTCTTACGGTCAGCGGAGTTCCAAGCTATTTCAAATTGCTGCGCTGCTCGAAAGGTATCATGTCTGAGGTACATTTTTAACGGTAAAAACGTTGTCTTGTTTTTCAAGGAACGGCGGATGGTTCCTTGGATTCCTAGGTTTCTGCACGTCCTTCGGTCCTTTCCCTTGGCCAAGCCTGTGGGCGTGCTCCAAGGAGTTTTTTCTCACGAGGACTGATGCGTAGGAATCCATTGATCGGTGGAATTTGAAATGTTCGTTGTAAAGTGCATCGAAGTTTCTGGAAAAGATTTGAGGTTTGGCGGTTCCAGCCACTAGCGCGCTCTGGCGTTGTCGAGCCGTTTGGAACAAATGAAAGTCGATTTGCCGGTGATATTGTTCTTGTTGTGATCATGTCGGTCTAGTGCGTGCTGTGGTCGTTGGAAGTGGAATTCCCACTAATCTATGTGAAAATTACATGAGTTTCGCTTGTTTCGTTTTCCATTGATTTTGTGTGTTCGGGGCGACGTTGTGAACAGCGCTACTCAGAGATGTACTCTGTTAACTCTTCGCGGCTTCGACGAGTTGTGCTTTCTTGTGGCTATACCTGTTGTGCTCCGCAACCTTTGTTGTTGACATTATAATTTTTTTACTTCTTTTTACGCATGACTTATCACGTCCTTTTCTCTCGATATGATTGTCCGTTTATCGCTGCCGTAAGTAAGCACGCACGCAATCTTCTGGTGTTTGGTCTAACATTCGATCTGCTCGCTTTCGTTTAGTCGGGTTACAAGCGAACAAAGTTTGAGAATCAAGTTCACAAACACGGAGAGCTCGAGCAGGATAGTCAAAATACTTAGGATTATTGTGCATTATCTATGCCACAGACGTTAGCTAGATACTTTAAAATCCGGTGGTATCTTGACTTTCTGTTCGAATGTCTGTAATGCTGATTAAGTTATAACCCGCTTGCATCTGCTTTCTCACTTTCTATTTCTTGTTTGACCTGTATTTGCGGTAAATTAGGGTTAACTTATTTTATGCTGTTTCAAGAGCGGTGTGATTACCTGTTCTGCACGAGTTACGATCAGATACCCACCTGCTTATTCAGACCACTGCATTTAGTAATCTCATCACAATAGCAGCATTGCGGATGTTATTTTGTGCATCCTAAAATTTTGTAAGTTTTCTGTCACGATTTAATTGGCTGAGCGGTTAGCGAAGCCAGTGGATCGGCGGAGGTAAAAATCGTTGTCTGTCTCTCTGCGTGACTGTCCTTCAGCACGATATCTTCCGAACGCGTCGAGATACAGCTTTGCGCTTTAAAACCTAACGTCCTGTCACCAAAAGACACCCGCCTATTGATTTTAAGCATTCTAGCTCAATGTTACAGGGCTGTTGTAGGGGAGGCCTAAGGGATGATTTAAGGGCGGATATGAAGTTTTTCCGGACAAGGTCGTGTGGGGTATCAAAATAGGGATTAATGAAGATGCTGATTACGTCAGAAGTGTTTTCGAACGCCTTATCAGTCATTTAAGGATAGTTTTGACGATTTTTGAGGCCATAGGGGGGTAGTTTTTAACACAATCTTAACTTTAACAATCGTGTCGAGCTTGGTCTCGTTTTTAGGTTTCTCGAGGTCGCTGATCACGAAAACGATATCGTCGGCGATTTATTTCATCGTTCAATTGTACTTTTGGGGGCAAAGTTCAAATTACGGGCTGCAATCGTACTGAAATCTTAACTATTTTAATCAAGATGCGGATCACTGAAAGCACATTTTTCAATGCTTCTGTTACGGTTGCCAAAAGTATCACTGTCGCAATCGGATACGCTGTAATTTGTATAACCCACATCTTATATCGGCTACAAACGGATAGGTTATGTTATGCTGGTTTGCCTGCCCACCTTATTCCTTTGAATAGGGTCAGGCGCATACTGTCGGCCTGCTCTGGCAGACCCCGAATCGAGGCCGGAAGGAGCGAGCCGAAGGCCTAGGTTAGGTGGGAGCCTAGACAGGGGCTGAGCCTGACGGGTTGAGCAAGCTAATATATTTAGCGAGCTCAGCCTGTTACGCGAAGACAATGTCTGGCGTACACCTAACCTAGTTTATTATTTGCATTTTGTGTGAGTTGTTTGTGATCTTGTTCTGAATCCAGTGTTGTTCGTTTGTGCAGGTTATTTTTGACTTGTGACCGAGCGAGAAGCATTTGCTTTAAGAATATGACCTCTTTTCAACTGGATCAAATTTACTTTGTCTAAACAGCTGTTATTTCCACAATAGTTCCCGTTAGTCGGTGAGCTCACTGCTTTATTTATGTATTGACAATATATTTCGTCCCTGTGCTAAGATCCATTGTGGACTTGAATTATGTTCATTTGCGTATTTATCAAAAGAGAATTGAACTGCCGTGGCACCAGCATGCAAACATGTTAAGAATTATTAATGCAATCCTTGCAAATTTCATGTATCGTTCAGTGTGTGTGGTTGTTTGTGTCAGTCTTATGTTACTCGCATGGCTTTGCTCTTTCATAAAACAGGGTGTTTCAGCTCGCCGTGTCAACCGGAAGGGGTTTGATTGGGGGTGTCACGGGGATAATTTTGATATCGCACACTCGGGGTCGGAAACGTTTTGTAAGGGAGCTGGAGGACTTTGAATGCATGGACTAAGGAACTTAAAACAGGCACGTCCGCAGCATTTCGGAGGGCCAGGTTGACCTGCTTTGCCAAAATCAGTACACTAACTTGGCTTCGCACCCGTCTATTAGTAGAAATCTCCGAGAATGTCGTCACTTACAAAAGTGACCCTCACAGTTTGGTGGGCCTTGAGCTTTAAAAATGTGGGTATTCAGACTATGGAAAGTTAGGACGTCTTTGACATCATGGGTGTATTTTCCCACATAGGCTGTGGAAAGCAATTAAATACCCGACTTAGTAGTCATCCAGGACGCTCAGATCCTACCGGAAACGCAGGACACGCGTCCTGTAAGGTTCTGAGTCAGCAAATTCAAAGTCCTGTAGCTCCCTTACGAAACGATTCCGACCCCAAGTGTGCTTTATCAAAATGATCCCCCTGACGTCCCCAATCAACCCACTTCGGGGTGACATGGCGAGCTGAAACACCCTGTATTTAGGATAGTAGCACGCAATGATCACATAAATAGTTATTTTACTGATACCAATAAAAAACAGGGGTGGAATTGCTAGAAGTACAGCCACTGACTCTAAAGTAGTACCTTTTTTAGTCGCTGAAGCGCCACGCACGCTATGGAGAAACTGCAGCGCGATATGAACGTCCGAGTAGCCCTTCAACCCCCCAAGCCCCCTACGTCCAGTTGAGTCCGGTTCTGGCGAACCCACTCACCCCCTCTCCACCTGGACGTCCTTTACGGATGCTCCCACGAACCAGCAAACGCTGCCTGAGCTTTATACTCAGCCATTCTTATCATTGATCCGCCGAGCTTGAAGGTCCCGGAGCCGCCACTATTGAGACAACCTATTCGTTCATTTCTTCGTGAAGCTTGCTAGTGGAACAGTAACAGAACTTTGATCGTCTCGAGGACGACGAAGACTGTATGTCCTCATCCCTGTCCCGCTTTCACTTGTCTTCTTGTGTGAGAGAGCGCGGAGCCACCGGACGAAAGGAAACGACTTTGAAGGTGGCGCAGATGAATTCAGCGCTCGTTTCCATTTGCATGATCAGACCGGATCACTTTATGCATTGCCAACGATTCCGAAAATTTTGTGCAGCCATCGCGAAGGAAGGAGTGGTGGTGGTGGTGGTGGTGGGGGGGGGGGGGGGGGGGAGTCCCTCCTCCAGGGAACGAGAAGGCCACTCGGTCACGGGACGCGGGAGAATGAGTTGCCCCGCCCCGATTAGTGGTGGATGGTGAAGTGCGAATAACGCCGACCCTCGCCGTTATTGGCAGCCGGCGGGGAAACAGCCATAAAGTCCACGCTGCACAAACAGCCCCGCGAGGATTCAGAGAGGACCACGAACCTTGAGAACCTTCCGAACCTTCTGAACCAGGGAGTGTCCCGAGTGGCACTTCGAGCACGCTACCGGGGTTGCGTACATGCTTACTTCCTTACTAACAAATCGTTCATACACTACAAACAAATCCCAACCGTCATAACGTACTAACAAAATCGTTTGTATTACGAAGAAAGTTGTTAGGAATACTAACGATTTCGTTCATAATACGAACGAATTTTGTTAGTACGTTGGGATTTGTTTGTAGTGTATGAACAAACCGCCGAATTCGTTAGTAAGGAAGTAAGGGTGTACCATTTGTTTCACGAAAGTCTTGTACAGACCTGCTGCGCACAAAGTCAAAAGTGTGCAGCATGAGTACAAATTCGTGCACAGTTGTGCACAATTTCGAAATTTGTGCGCAATTATTACGATATTGCGTACAGTTATGAACTGATTTATGCATACACGATTGTGTACAATTTTCGCGTTGCGTACTTTTTTGTACATGACTGCGCACGAATTTGTGCTCAACTCTGTGTATGAATCCGTGCACAATGTGCAAGTATACGCATGAATCAGCTCACAATGTACATGTGCAAAACTATACGCAACCCGTAAGTGTGTGGCTAGGTCGAGGTTATCGAAAACACGCCGAGCAAGATGATTCTTCGTTGTGAGTGTTGTGATAGCTACTGGGCAGCCTATGGCCCCTCCCCTTTCCCCTCCCCTTCCTTTTCCCCTCCCATTTCCCCTCCCCTTTCCCCTCCACTTTCCCCTCCCCTCCCGCCCTCACCTGGCCGCTCCACGTCTCCGCCCCCTCATTTGGCTCGGCCGGGGACCCGGGGAGTGGGATACGTGGTCGGCGAGGGGTTGAGTTTTGCAAGGAGGGACGCATGAAAGAGGGAGCACGTGACTGGAGTACGCAGAGCGTGGACTGGTGAGCCTGGAGCTGGCGAGAGCTGTCCGCGTCACGAGACGAGCCCCTTCGCCACTAGCAAAGACTGTCGTCCGAGTAACCGGGGCAACGCAACTCTCTCCCATCTAGGATCTCCACCTCATCGGACCCTCAGCCCTCGGCCTGCTCGCCGCTCCCAGCACACCTATGGTACTCCGGTAGCGCCTTCCCCCACCCCCTTCCCCTCCACACGCACCCCACAGCGGGGGCGGCTACCACGAGCGTCCTTAGGGATATTCACAAGTTACGTAACATCGAAGCTGCACCACCGTCCAGCCACCGGCACTGGAAAACAATCTGTACTTCACCACGGAGGTTATGTACTTTCCCTGGTACGGAGCGTCCGGGCAAATTGTCGATCAGACTTTTCTTAAGTAAATTCTGTGGTTTTTTCTTGCAGTGATAGAGGGAAAGGCAGGAAAATATATTGAAATATTTGTTTGCACTTCATGACGTCGTAAGAGACTAACCTGACAGCACGTCGGTGTGAATCTGTTGCGCATATCGTGCTTCGCAATAGACTCACGCGACCACGCACTCCGATTGCTGCTCAATTTTGTACAATTCCTCTTAGGTCCACCCCAGCCAGCTCGCTCTTGCCCCGTTTGTCCTGAACGAGCCTGTCGCATGAGCTGGGACAAAAAAAAATCACAACTCACGGCGGGGACGTCAGGCGTTCCGTCGCCACACGAGGACGTGCGTGCT
>CABIKL010002005.1:0-13603 GCA_902196195.1 Aptinothrips rufus
CGTCCCGTTTGATTCTAATGCTGCTAGCCTCGCGGCAGCCTAGCAGCCGAGCCCCGCGCCCCACCCGCCCTCACTGCGTCCCGTTTGATTCTAATGCGGCTGGCTGCTGGCGTCGTATGGAGCGCCCCTTAGCGCCGAGGGGTAGGCAACCCAACGTACTCCCGTGCTCCGCGGCCCCAGGCCCCGCCCCACCGCCGCCAGCCGCCAGCCGCCATTTCAGCCCAATCGCCTTGCTGCAGCCTCGGCCAAGCTGAGTTGAGCTGGTGCCAGCGAGCTGCTTCCAAGAGGCGGTAATTCTCCCAAACTGGTGAGAGGCACAAGTTGCGCCCCGGTTCCTCCCACAACCACCCTCCTGAGCGAGCCGCATAGCAGGGTGCAGTAGTCCGCAATGATCTGTTCTCATCGCCAATTCATTCTAACAGCATTCACTGTTGAAACCTTACAAAGTATTTTAAGCATAAGTTACGTAAAACGAAGCAGGTTTCTTCGTTATATGAAGAAAATCCTTTGTAATAAGAAGAAAATCCTACAGTCTTGCGTAGGAATTTCTTCGGAAGCTTACGTATGCTTAAAATCTTTCGAAGTACGAAGAAAATTCTTTGTAAAACGAAACAATCCTACGTAAGGTTTTGATAGTGTTTAGTCGTCCAAAATTAAGGGGTTGGGGATTACCATCGCCAAAAAATAATAATAATAATAATAATAATAATAATAATAATAATAAAAATATTACTATTTTATTGTACTCGTTCCTAAAGGCACAATTATTATTTCGATGAATTTCAGTACACGCGACTGCCAACTATTCTCTTGGGATGACAGATCGACTGTACTAATGCTCCGCTTAACACTCGACAGCAGAGAGGAGACGCCCTGCAAAGTGGAAATCTCTGCCGGGGGAGCCTTGAAGACGCGACGCCTGGCGACGCTCGGCGACGCTCGGCGACGCTACTTGAAATCCTGGGGCAATCGCCACCAGATCGGTATCAGTCGTAATGGATTCGCAGCCCCCCCCCCCCCCCTCTTTCCCTCGCGCATCGCGGTCCTGATTCTTCCTCTGAGAGTTCTCCCTTCCCTGTGTCTGCTGCCTGGCCCCGAGCCTGGCCCGCAGTGCCGAGCCGAGCCGAGACTTGGGTGGTAACGCTCTTTATCTCATGCAGCGCTGTCCCATTAAAGAGCCATCAGAGTTGAGGGCGGCGGGGCGGGGCGGGGGTGGTGGCTCATGGCTTCACGGCTTGGCGACGTGGCAGCGTGGTGTGGCGTGGCCTGGCGTGGCCTGGCTTGGCGTGGCGTACTTTCTCGCACTGCTGCTAATTCGGCGTGTTGTTCCAGAGTTGCTGTGGTTTGAGGGTGGGGCTGGATCAGGGGCGGGACTAGCAGACATCTTGGTGCTTAATATCGAGTTTTAATGTTGTTCCATCTAGAATAGGGGACGTTACCGTTTGTTCCACTGTCAGAACAGTAAGATTGCGGGGTTATTAGTGTTGTTCCACGTAGAACAAGGGAGGTAAACGTTTGCTCCACTGCCAGAACACTTAGATTGTAGAGTTATTACTGCTATTCCACGGAGAACAACTTTCGCAATGCCGGCTCGGGCCAGCCTGCTAGCTTTGTTTCTTGTTTAAACGTTATTCTTGTTCCAAAGCAGGAACACCCATCAGTCTGACTGGCATAACGGCCCAGGCAAAATCCGCTTTGCTCGGGCTGGACTAAAAGTATGATCGTAACAAAACCAAACTTGTCTGTGTCGAGTCATTGTCCTGCTACCCAGGAACTCATTACAGGGGTAATCAATACAGACTGCCGCGCGGGGCCGCGCCCTCAGTGGCCAGTCAAACAGTCGTATCTTCGTTAAGTATGACGAGCACGGGGTGCTTGACGTGTGCTTGACGCGTGCTTGACGCGTGCTTGACGCCTCACTGGCCCCCGGGACGCGTCAATGAAAGTAGAAAACAAGGCCTAGCCTCGCAGCGGGCCGCGCGGAGTGATTAATCATTTCTTTGCTGACGCGGACATGACTCCGCCCTGGTCAGACCGGGGGGTAATTTCCGGTGCAGTCGCGAACGGAAGACGGGACGAACAGGAGCGGAGCTGCGGGGGGGGGGGGGGGGGGGGGGGTCGCGGCGCGGATATGGCAGCCTGGAAGCGAGAGGCCGCTCTCCTCTCGGCTCTTGTCCAGGGCGAGCGAGTGAGATGGTGTGTTATAGTTTGTGTGAGTGTGAGAGAGACGCAAAGGGAGTTCGGAAGATATCGCAGAAATGTTAATATGTAAACAATCAAACAACGTTTTCTCCTTCCGCCGATCCGCGCTGGCTTCGCTAGCCCATCATCTCACTTCTAGGGTGAAGCTCAGGCAACACCAGCAGTCGAAGGGTTGCGTTAAACTGAATCGACTTCAGTGCTTCAGACCGGCTTGTTATGCTAATTGTCTGGCTTCCGGTTCAGAACCGCGAGCCTACTACTGCAGTGCAGTATGCAGTACACGTTAATATCACGTGTGGTGTGCGTTGGCCGCTTCGTGAAGGAACTGTGCAAGGAGAGGTTAATTCAATGTGTTTCAATGAGGTCGGGCGGGGCGTGGCGTGGCGTGGCGTGGCGGGGTGTGCTGGGCTGATGGATGTATACGGGGAGCTCGCCTCTCACCTTTCACACCAGCCCACCCTTCACCGGGCCGCACTATAGCGAACTATCCCGGTGAAAAGGCTTTGCGTTCCTCGTGTGCAGCTTCAGGTAAAGGTAAGGCTAGTGCCCTGCTCTTGGAGCTTCTTTGGTGTGCTGCCTTGCCCCAGCCCTATCAGCGGTGTATGTCAGAGCGGCGTAGGAGCAGTCCGTATGAATCAGGGAGGGAGGGGCTGCTCGCCGGGCCTGACCCAGATGATGAATGAGTTTCGAGACAGACGGCAAATAATACGCTCCTGTCAAAGGGGCTGCAGGTCCTCGCAGATTTCAGCTGACTAGATCTCTGGATCGCTGGGGCGATATGTATACCATTAGCAGAGCACGCGCCCTCGTGATCTACGTGCTAACTTGACTCTCCGATTTAACACCTTACAAGTTTGCTGCCAATTTTTATTTCTGTTGCCGACGATATTGAGCACGATTTGAACTTCAAATCGCGCTGTACGTAACTGGGGCAGGCAGCAGCCCCCCCCCCCCTTTCCCTCCCGTCACTGCACCCCGAACACATTCAATCACTGTATGGCGTCCAGAAAACGATGGGGACGATCAATCGTCGCGGTGACGTCGAAAACAAGTGGCCAACTGTCGCAAGCAGTCCAGAGCCTGGCGATCACCAGGCATTATCACTACTTCATGAAAACAAGGAGAATCCATCAGAACGCAATCTCGCACATTTTGGATAGGGACCCCTCTATTGTAGTTCGCTGCTCCGATAACTTTTGGCATTTTTGCGAAAATTGTGGAACGTCCATGTCTACACTGTAAATAATAATACCTCTTTTGGGTAGCCCTTCCCCCAAAACAAGGGTGAAGTAACACTAGCTTCAAAATTTTGGGGCTCGTTTTGAGGATTATGTAGAAATGTGTCTTAGAGTGTGTCCTGATCATTTTGGTATAGCTCTCAAAATGATGTCCAAAAATTCCAAAACTGGTGTTACTTCACTCACGTTTCTGGAGAAGGGCTCCCCAAAACAGGTACTATTTTTTACAGTGCATTTACGAATCTCGAGGAATCTCGACTGATCACGGAGGAGAGAGGCCACGTGCCAGAGCTGGCGAAGACCATTCAAACACTTGACTCTGCCGCCTGCGCGCAATTTATCAATAGTCGTACTCTCTGGCTCCTGGGGGAGAAGGGTTGGGGTAAGTTGGGGGGGGGGGGGGGGGGGGGGGGGGGGCAGGGCGGGCTGAATCCGGACGGACCGCGATGCTTATGAATTCCTAGGGTGTTGCCGGGGACACCCTCTTTTAATGAACACCCAGAAGGCGCGAAATATAATCAAATTGTTTTTTTTTATTTTATTATTTTTTATTTTTATTTCTCTGCTCGTGGCAGATCACATTGCATTATATTTGGTTCTCAACCGAGTGTTCAACTCTCTTTGTCATAAACGATTTGTAAACTAACTGGACGCCGCGGTGCTACAACGTAAGAAGCTGACGCTCACGCCCAGTGCCTTCATACAATACATGTAACGACCTGCCCTGCCCGGCCGGGGCCTGACTGCTGACTCCAGACGTCAACCTGCAGCTCGCAGTGCTGCAAGTTGAGGGCACGTTACGATATGATATATCTACAGCCACTTGTGGCGAGAGACTCGACGGGTCACCAGGGGTTGGCCGGGGGCGGGGCGGGTCGGGGCGGGGCGGGGGGCGGGGCGGGTCGGGGCGGGGAGCGCGAGGGGAGTTGGATTTAAAATCGTAATAAACCGGCTGCCACAACCAGCCTATATTCTATTCAGTACAGCAGGGAAACGTATCTCTCTGTTTTAAATTATGTGGTGCCGTGTGTCCCTCTCCGCGCCGCCACTGTGGGGTGTGTTGATGTGGGGCGCGCGTCGCGGCGCGTCGGCATGGTGAAGGAGCCTCAACTGATGAAATAATAATGCGCCGCCACTGCGATTATGACTAGGAAACCCCGCAGTCTTCCGCTGAGCGTGTTCAGGACATGTCCAGTTAACGGCATAACAAGTAAAGGGAATGCCAGAGGAAACATCAGTTGCGAGAAAAACAGAAAAAGAATGAAAAATGTCAGTGGCTTAAAAAATTCGCGGTGTTGCATGTGGATATCAAGTCCTTTTACTGCATATATTCCTCCCCCTCATTTTCTGCTTCTTGAATAGAGATCTGGTCCCGAGGTAATCGTCTCAGAACACCATGATCACGACTGACTGACAATTTCACGTTAACATTGAGAGTCTCTTGGCCGTGGAGTAGAGACGCGAGTGGACATTGCACGTTAACATTGAAAGTCTCTTGGCCGTGGAGTAGAGATCCGGGGTCCGGGGTGGCCATTATAGTGGCCGCCCCGCCACTCTATCACCGCAACATCGCAACCCTTTGGCAGATGGGCATTGTGTTTGGTGAGTTTATGGAACGAGCTTTGTAAATTGAATAATTACGTCGAACAGAGGATTGCACTCTCTTCTCGGTGTGTCGAGCTGACCGCTGGCTGCTCGAGATGACCCTCTCCCTCTCCCCGCCCGACACACCGGTTGTGTTCCACCCCATCGGGCCACGCCGCTCCACGCCAGGCCACGCCACGCCCTTAGTGTTCCAATGCTGGATCATGTAATTGAAATGGGATGGGACTCGCACTGTGGAGGACTCTATAGGTTTTCGGCTGCGGATGAGATTCGAGTCTGATTCAGCCAGCCGAGAGTTATTTCGAGCTGATCCGTCCCACCGCAACACAACTACTGCTTGCGTGTATTATGCATCGAGTTCCAACAAAAGCCAAAAGTGGCCTCTGATGCCGGCTCTATCGGCCAGGGGGTGCTGCTGGAAAGGGGCGGGCGGGGCGAGCAGCGCTCCACCCCCGCATGGGGAGGGGTTGAACGATGGCTCCCCTGGGTCAATGTACGTGATGTCAAGGGGCACAAGGGGTGGTGGAGCAGAGACAGAGATTTGTTACAGGCCGCGTGAATTATTGGTTTTTGACACAAACAGTTTCGAAATAAAAATATATCTCCGCAGCCGCATACCAAATTTTGATAAGCTTGTTTGTTTCGAATTAAATTTTGTGACGATTGCGAAGATGTCAACACGCGCGGTGCCCAGCTGCTTCCGTGAACTGAAATGTAGATGTCGTTGAGTAAGGGGACTGACTATCTTCGCCAAATATCGTCCGCTGTTGGTAGCGGCCATGTGTTCTTGAACTTGAACTTGCTCGCCGTGTTCAAGAAACTCGCAGTGCGGACCAATGGCGATGTCAGATGATCCTGGCGATGATGGACATGCTGGGCCTGGGACCCGAGCGGCGACCATACTGCGTGCTTATCAGATGACGACTGGCTGTGGCGCTCCAGGGCCCACCTCTCGTTATCGCATGACGAATGTTAATGTGAAAATAATTAGTCTCGTGCCTAATGAGGGCATTTAATTACGGCAGCACGACGACGCGTACATATGTTTCCTTTCCCCGCCTGCTTCATTTGCCTGTTTGCTTTGTTTCTTTCTTAGGCCTGGTGCGGACGCCATGCTGTTTCTGCCGCTCCTGGCTGGCAGCGCGCGGACACCTTGATAACTTCATTTGAAGCCCACGCCACGCCACGCCACGCCACGCCACGCCACGCCACGCCACGCGACTGCATCCTTGCAGGCTATACACCACGTCTTGGAGACCTTATAACAGCGACGAAAAGTAAGTGTAAGCACACTACAATCCCAGTGAGAAACTGAGATCGAGTCGGCATCGTCTCGACGTCGAATCAACGCGACTTTCGTCGAATCGACATCGAATCGACCTCACTGGGATGTGACGATTAACTTTCCTGTCTCGATTTCCACGTGAGGGATCTCACGTACCGCGCCCCGTGATGTCCACCCCGGCCTGGCGCCAAGGGGCTGTGCCGGCGTCGGCGTCAGTCGTTATTTTCACTATTTGCTGTTGGTCGACATGCTCTCGCCACGCCCCCCACGCTCAGTCCTCAATCAATGTGCGCGGGCGGACTGGGCTATGGCTGCCATAATAGTGTGTTGTTCTAGAGGTCTGCGCCACGCCACGCCCCGCCGCGCCACGCCGCGCCCCGCCACGCCCCGCCACGCCCCGCCACGCCGCGTCATTAGGAGCGAGTGCCTGACGCCAATGATTTTTATCGGGCACCGCAGCAGCGCACAATGGCGTCGCGTTCACAGGAGGGGCGTTCCTGTCCACGACATTGGCTGCCCCCGAGGGGGCGGGGGGCGGGGCGCGGGGCGGGGGCGGTACATGCCGCGAGCGGAGGATAAGTCCGCGCGCCGCGCATTCTCTCTAAGCGCAGTGCTAATGGAGTTCAGTGAATTAATTGCGGGAAGTGCCGTGGAGATGGTGTGCGGTGCATGCTGCCACAGCCAGCGAAATTACAGCGGAGCACACGACATTAGCGCTCGCCGAGATCCGAGGCGGGGCTCAGAGAACTCTGAGAGCTTTATAACGACTACCACATATTCTCCTTTGCTTCGTTTTATGGAACTTTTCGTCCGTACTAAAACATCCTCACTTTTAACAATCAGATATGGCCTGAATCATGGAGTTCCTAACTCCGAAAAGTCTTTGTGCATGGCAAAGCAAATCTGAAAAAGACCCGATAAAGATTAAGAATGAATGTAGGCGAGCCGAGGCGTGGCGTGGCGTGGCGCGGCGTGGCGTGGCGCGGCGTAGCGTGCCGTACAGCAAACATCACATTATAATTACGAACGCCCTTCCTTCGTTCACCCCGTCGATTCTCGTCAAAACGCGCGTCCAGGAAATTAAAAAGGCATTAGTCCACAATGACAGAAGTAGATAAGAAATCTCGCGTTCTTGTTTTCACGCCAACTTTGGAGAGAACTCCCTCGCCTCTCCGCGTTATACTTTCAGTTCGTCTGTGTCCGTAGGCCTTGTGTTTGGGACGCACACGTCCTAGAATATCAAATATATCTGCGCTTTGAGTAACTCATGATGTTGCACTTGCTCATGGCGTCGTTGTTGCAGTTCCAGTTTCCCCCCAGGAGAAAGACTTCGTGAAGGCTCTGCCAGCCTCCCGACTCCACCGCCACTTACCGCCGCGGCACTGTTCCTCAAGCGACGTTTTCACAAAAAGTTAGCGGGATATCCGCTTGTCGCGTTAATATTCCGCGCGGCGCGCGACGTTCCCCCTCCCTCTCCACCCGCCCCGTCGATATTGACACTTCCGCTCCATAAAGCCCGCCGGAGAACAACGTGGGGCGGGGCACCGGCGCGGCACCGCAAGCCACTTGAAACTTAAGTACACCGGGACGGGAAGGTACGGTAGTGAACGACTCTATTCCCTGCAATGGCCTGAAAACCCTGAAAATCAACAGACGAGCTCTGCGTGGGGAGAATCAATTCGTCTGTGGGCCATGACTGCTACTGCTCCTCGAGAACAATGGACACCGCCTCTGTAGCGTAACGCAGGGAAACGGTGACACCCAGGCCAGCGACAGGCCGCGACCAATGGCGGCGCGGCCCGCCGCCTGGCCGAGTGCCAACCGGAAACCGCGCATCAGCTCTCGCCCTGCCCACTTCCGGCCGCGAGATCGCGGTCTTGACGACTACCCGAGGGTTATAAGTTTTCTAATTTTGTCGTTAAAAGAGCCGATCGCGTTGCGACCTAGAGGTGAATAGAATATCCTTGTGAACATCGGAATTTGATTTAGGATTAGAGGAACGCAGAAGCACTGTACTCAAATGAGTATGAGTCTGATTGCACGGCGGCGGATACTCATGGAAAGAATCGTACATTTAGATCGCAGCTGAAAAAAATATCTTGATAAAGATAAAGGTACTAGCCTCGAAAAGAGTCACGAAATGTTTGAATTAAGTCCGTGTGACATTATACGTCCTAGAGGTGCAACGCATTTGCACTAAATGATTCGCGTCCATGAAATGCGGGGAGGAGGCGGGGCTAGCTGGGTTGGCGCTTTGGTTGCTATATTAATTGCAGGCCGCAGGAAGACCCGCGAGCCTAGCTACCGCCCCGCCACGCCCCGCCACGCCCCGCCTTGTCCATTACTCCACGTTCATGTCACACATTTGTCAACTCGTGATGAAGATCTTGACCGCAGGGCGGGCTGGGCTCGGCGGTCATGGCGTGCGATGGCGTGGCGGGGCAGAGCATGCTGCTCATCAAATAAAACTTTTCCCAGCCATTTTCGAGATCCAGCGTACTATCGTCCCTCGCGGTCATAAAGACTACCTCCGAACCGCTCGCACTGCTGAAATATTTGTTGTTTCCGAGAAGTCAAAAATTCTTTAATGACCGAAATCGACATTTTTTTTTCTGTACAAAAAGTCGACCAACTTTTGAATTTGATGTCGAATCCACATCCATTCGATATGCCATCTCTCATTGACTAAGAGGGTGGAGAGATCTGTTCAACACGCTCGCATTGGTTGCTGCTCTTGCTGTCGGCATGTTCTATACGTGTCGAGGGCGAGGGGGGCAGTGGAGAGAGGAGGCGAGAAGAGGCACTGCTCGGTTTGAGGGTGGAGAGATCTGTTCAACACGCTCTCATTGGTTGCTGCTCTTGCTGTCCGCATGTTCTATACGTGTCGAGGGCGAGGGGAGCAGTGGAGAGAGGAGGCGAGAAGAGGCACTGCTCGATTCTCAGCGTTCTCTTGTTTCCGTGTCGCAGGTTTCCCCGTAGTATGCGGAGGTATATTCCCGTCTATTACTCGAGGCTCTTCAAAGAGACCCTCCGACCACGTCATTCCCCACAGTGTACCGTGTACCTCTGGCAGCCATGAGTGGCAGGGGGCGTGGCCGTTGACGCAATTAAGAACGGAACGCCTCCGGTTTGCGTTTGCTTTGTTTAGTTGAGTGTCGTCGTCACAGTCCAGGAACTATGGTGAAGTGCGGGCGGGGCGGGGTGGGTGCGCAGGTCTGCCTATGATGATTTTTGTGACGGTGACGAATTTCCTCCCCTTAGTGATACGAGACATAACAGTTCTTCTGAATATTTACTCCGCAGTGCAGTTTCTAAGTCTTATATGTTATGTCATTTATCTATCTTCCAATCAATCCATAGTTCAAGATTAATTAGGAAAGCTTCAGAATCATGCATTGGACCTTAGGGGAATGCAGGATACCGTGGGATACTTTTTATAAATTGCACCCAACATCTCAAAATATTTTTTTTTAACGTGGCCGATTTTATCGTGTTTTACGTAACAGATTCTTGCATAGGTATGCACCTGGCTAACCTCTGCAAATTCATCAGTGTGCTCTTAACTATAAGACCCTTATGATGCCCAAATTTCTCTAAACCATGGTTTATTGCAGGTTTTAATTTTTTTTTTATCTTGCACGGAGACATTTTCCGCTACATCGGCCGGCTATAGGCACCTACACTTTCTGAGATAAAGTGTCCGAATGTGCTCTGTGTTCCAGTGTACACACTGTTTTTTTTTGTTTTTTTATTTGAGGGAAACATTCCTGTACGTTGATTAACATAGCGTGGGGGATGTTGAAGTAAGCAGCAACGCCAAGGATTTATTAACATTCCCCAGTACTGTTGCTCAACATATCCTAGGTACGTTGAGATGCTATTAACGTAACAATACTGGGATATGTTGACAAAATTAATGGATCCTAGCGTACATTAATTTTGAGGAAACAGTTTTTTTCTGTTAATGTACGAAAATTACTGAATTTTAATAGATTTTCAGAAACAGTGCACCAGCTTCTCCTGCCAATGTAAGGTGAATCTTCCGTCTGTAGCCCTCTCACATTAATTTGTAACTCTGTCAAAAACCTTTCTATTCCATTGCAAACAAAATTATTGTTTCTCAAAGGCTGACTTCAATTGCCGAAGCTGGGAAGGGCTTCACACAGATAAGAGCTAGATTGTTCATAAAAGTAGCTTTATTGGATAAGATCTTTTGTACAGACGTGTTACTGAAATGAAAACCTCAAAAAGAATCTCAAAACTTTTAAAATGTTTCGGAGGACCCAGTGAGAAATGGTTCATCGAATCGATATCGAATCGACGTCAAACTTCGAAAACTCGCCGATTTTGTGGCAAAAAATTGGGAAGATTCGACATCGATGGAAAATCGACGTGCCATTTCTCACTGGTGACAGAAACACAAATTTAATTGAAACTGTCCTGCATTAAAGTTCAAACGAATGTTTACTGAAAATAACAGAGGATTCGCCAAAACCCCATACTCAGTAACTGCTCTGACTTTGGCTCATTAATAAACAGTAAGGCTAGAAAAGTAAAAAATAGGATATAAATAATATTTTAAGTCACACAAAATAAGTCATATCATTATCTTCACACTGTATAGTTAGCAGCTAAAAGAACACAACATTGAAGAAGATAATAATTATTTATAAATACATTACAATTGTAAATGCAGTACTTGAACACGTATTCTGACACATCTCATGGAGTGCTAATTTGATATGCAAACAGGGAAAGAAAACGTGTTGAAGAAATACATTAAAAGTGCCATGTTGTGCAAAGTTTCCAGAACGACGAGAGTCTACAACAAGAACTACCGTGATGAGATGACGTCAGACAATGTCAGAAGTCAAAAGTCTTGCATGGCAGCCATAAATGCATATGAGCTAAGCACTCATCAGTAGATGTGCTCGAAACGGAACTGATTATTGTGGTACCATCGCGGAAGAAAAACATGTAGCATGGCAGCTCGCTATTTCGACCATGGAAAATCTGTTAAGCTTTGAGAGTACCTGGAACACGGAGCTTGCCGGCGTCTTCGTTGATGATAATACAATAAATTAGAAACGGGCCGGTCGGAAGGCGTGAGTATTGACACCCGCGCGACCTGGGGCTCTGAGGAACCTGCAGCTGTGGGTAGTGACGCGCGGAGTATCTCCTCTCCAGCACTGCGCGGGGTATCGCCGAGCAGTGGGGGGCCGCCATGTTGGATCCTGGCACGAGGCGGCGCCGCGCGGCGAGCTGACCTAAGCCACGCAGCCACACCCATGCCTTTCGACCGAGCCTGAGCGCTGGGCTGACCTTTAGAGGCGAGCTCTAGAGCCTGCCCATAAAGAAGAGAGACATTAGGTCGAGCCGGCCTAGGGCGAGCCCTACTCCCCGCGGTACACGAAGACGGCGTCCACCAGGAAGAAGATGCCGTTGATGATGGCGACGGCGGCCTTGGCCAGACCGTAGTCTCGGGTGGTGCTCTTGCCCATGTTCTGGAAGTACTGGACTTCCAGGGAGCCAGAGGCGATGAACAGCATGCAGCCCAGCAGACAGAAGTAGATGTCCTGCAACACACCAGACAACAACCAGTTAGCAACAACCACAGACTTCAGAATTGAAACAGGAGGTTTAAAGAGATTAAGTTTCTATCTTTTGACCTTTGTATCCGCGGAACGAAGTTCATCTGAATTCGCGAGAAGAATCGTCCTAATGAGTCGCCAACAATGTACTGTACTTTTCATTCATGACCTTCAAATCTGGTTAGGACGAAAAATGAAAACGGGGTATGATGCTTCGAGCTTGCGGCGTGCCGAGCACAACAACTAGGCGCCAGGCCATGCTTCCTGTCTGACAGCACTTTTCTTTACGACTGGGCGCAGTGCGGGGGGTACGGAGACGGAGGAGGCCTAGTTTAGTTTCTTTTACGGTTTCTCCCACTTCAATTAAGCCGAAGTGCGCAGAAAATAAGCAAAAGAACTAAGTACGAAAGGAAAAACTAGGGCGCGCTGAGACCTAGTTGAACAAGACTTTCTAGGATGTCTTGAGGAGACGTTTTCAGAACGCGTTTCCTGTTTTAATTCCTCTCGACCCGAGTGCCAAAATCAAATGAAACATTACTCTATGAGTTGCGAGTATACTTACGATGCGCCTGTTGACGGGGGTGCCCAGGACGTGGCCGGACAGCACGCCGCAGGTGATGATGAGGTAGCCGCCGAAGGTGGCGGAGGCCAGCATCAGGGCCGTCTGGGTGTCGACGAAGCTGTGGTAGTGCAGACCCACGCACACCGCGGCCAGCACCTGCGGAGGACGGGGCAAAGCGTTAGGACAGCTTGACTGGAAGCTCACATTCACAGTCGCATTTCATCGCAATGTATTAAATTAGAGCGTTATGAGAGGTGTGTCAACGAGTAGTTTGAATGCTATCAACTTGATGTTGATTTGTTTTGTTTTGTTCGTTGTGCCTCGTGTTCGTTTGTCCAGCCCTGTCCGTCAGACTCGTGGCCCCGCCACGCGCTTCGAGGTTCAAAGGACTGTCTGTTCAGAGCCCGGCCTAACCCGTCCCGTCCCGGCCCGGCGAGACGGTACAGCATCCTCTTTTGATCCTTCCGCGCTCCACGCGGAGCAAGTGACTCGTCACCGAGCCGACGCGACGGGGCCGCGCATCGCGCACCGCGCACTTCTTGTTTTTGCGGCGAGGAGCGAGCTAGCCGCCCACGCGTTCTCGTCAAGAGGTCTCAGCCGGCCCGCCCCGCCACGTCCCGCCCCGCCACGCCCCGCCCCGCCCCGCCCCGCCCCGCCCCGCCCTCCGCTCCCGCGAACTGGTAACCAGAGTACCTCCTCGAGTCTCTCCATAAGCAGTATGGCCAACTCAGAGACCCCATCCAAGGACTTCCCTCCGGAGGTCACGAAGGAGGAACTACTACTGTGCCCTCAGCACTGAGCCTCAGTGCAAAGCACTATGACCGCGCCGCCGCGCCGCGCCGAGTGCTTTCTTGATCGTGTACTCATTAGGGTGGGTGCCGTGAACAATGTACAGACAGTTCCCAGGCGTAGACTATACCCGTATACTTCACCTCATTGTGAAGTCAATGATCTGGTGCCACGCCCCGCCACTCCGCGCCCCCGCACACCTACCAGTCCGGGTCAATGAGAGTCAATCGCAAGGGAGGTACTCATGTACGTACCCGCCCCTTTTCGTGACCCGGCATAGCGACTTGCGAGCTTCATACGGGCGCCCCGCCTCGCCCCGCCTCGCCCCCCC
>CABIKL010002006.1:0-13602 GCA_902196195.1 Aptinothrips rufus
CACGTATTCCAGGGATTAGAATATATTCCATGCCCTTAGTGCCGAAACTAACGATCACCTTTGTCAAAAAAGGGTGAAATTTAGGAGGAAAACCAGGAATATTTGGAATATATTCCATTGCCTGCTCTGAAATATTCCAAATATTCCAAGATATTCCATGGGAATATATTCCATGTACACAAAATTGGTTGAGTGGTCGACCCTTGGATTGGACGAATTTGTCAAATTCTTATTTTTTCATAAACACTAAACAGTTTGAGTTTCAAATCGAACTGATTGGTACTGACTACAGATTATTCGCGTCGCACATCCCTTAATGGTTATGTACCCAGTTAAAGGGGCAAACTCGATCTCCACTGCATATGAAAGCAAAATCTATTAAGAACTATAATCTGCGACTGTGGCGCTAGCGCTGTATAGCGCCACCCTTTGGCAGCCCGTACAAGCTCTTTCCGCCTACCGCGAAGCGCTGTTGACGTATTGTCCCCGACGTTTATCAGCTGATAATTGTAGAACACTACTGTTTGACTAACAGTATTCTGTTTGATTTAGTTCAGGAGGTGAAAGAGAATGACAGATTTGATTCTTTCTGATACAGTGATAAAGGCCCTTGGAAAGAAGACGCAAAGAAAGAAACTACCATTATATGCTGCGCAGTAAGAGGTTTGCTGGCTGATCTATTTGCATTTCTACCTCGGGCATGTTTTTGGGTTATGCAAGAGATGAAATTGATGTAGGAGAGGAACCACCGGAGTAGAGAAAAATAGTCACGTTGCTAAACCAGAAAATTTATTATTTTCGTTTGCAAGTAAGAGCAAAATCTGAGTCAACCTTTAATTTTATAATTTGTTGTGGATGTAATTTCTGTACGTTTTTCCGTTTTATCTGGACTACACGCTTGCAAGAGCATTCTTGTCAGGCTCTCCGACTGACTCGGGCGCTCCTTGCGCACTCCACGTACTCATTTTATTACGGAACCTTTGTGTAAACTCAAAAGTAGTATTCGACCACCCAAAAAAACAAAACAAAGAACGTTCTTGGAGACTTATTAAATTTATTAGTATTGTTGCAACAAAAACTGAAAATAGACTTTACGACACGCTGATCTTGAGCGGTGTCCTCATGCTGTCAACAGTCTCTAGTTATTGTAGAATTTCTTGGAGGTTTGGGGGGAATTTTCCGGATCTTCATGTACTCTAAATATTGGGGTGGAATTTTAGACAGCACCTGCTTTCGCAGAGACCGTTTCAGATCACTCTGAACAAAGTCTTTGATTGCTACAAACTGGACGATGTCTCTGGTGCCACGTTCGCCGTCCTTCCAAAAAGTAACTGAGGACGATTCTTCATCTGAGTGCATCGCCACGGACTTCATTTCACCGAAATCCCTTTGACCGATACCGACCATGATGATGGAAATCGGGAGAGTCGAAGCTTCACGTATGGCCTGCAGATAAAATAATTGATGTTTAGATGACGCGAGTAACAAACAACATAATACATTCAGTGCGAGATTGTCGACGTAAGTCCACGAGTTTTTGACGAGGTGTGACTCTGTCCCCGCATTCCTTTCAGTTGTGAAAGCTCGGAAATTTCCGGAAAAAAGTGCGGAGAAAAACAACTTGCAAAATCTAAAATTTAACTACTTGAAACATTGGAAATTCGCCTTTAACAACGTTTTGACACTTTTCAGACTCATTAATGTCCTAAAATTCTTATATTTCTACATTTTCGGTATGAAATTATCATACATTGAAATGCTATTTCAAAGACGTCAGAGCGGAAATTTGAAGCACAAACATAACGAGACGGCGAGGTGGGGCGGGGAGTTGCAGCGGAACCAGCTTTTTTTTTCGTCATGTCATGTCGTTTTGTTCTCTGCACTTCCGTTATTTTGACAAACCCCCGCCGCCTAAAAGTCAAGGAGCAACGGCCACCACATGCTCAGTGTAACGTAATTAGTGGCGATCCCTAAGCTTATGATGGACTAACTTACTGCAATGCACTTGCGTTAACTGACCTGCTTCGTCTCGTCGGGGTCATGCAGGAGCCCATCCGTTAAAAGAAGGTGAACAAAGTATTTGGAACCGTCTTGGTACTGCCGAGCAATATCAATCACCTTTCTCAACCCAGGGGCGAAGAGTGTAGGGCCTTCCATTGTCAACTGTGGCACGGTTTGGTGGTAAGACGCCAATACACCTGTAAGCACACTCGGAAAACAGTATTCCTGTTCCTGTCTTCAGGCGACCTTCTTATCGCTCGCCCGGCCAATAAACACCGGCGTTAGTTCATCTTACTTCCCTTGAAGGAATGGGTATTGGGTATAGGTACGAGTAATAGGATATGAAAGTCGGAGAACAAGCAAAAGTACAGTACACGAACCAGGACAAGGGGTGCGGCGGTAGACAGGAAAGCGGGAACACAACCGCCTCGCTCCTTGCCTAATTCAGTTTGTTCTTCCACGTCCGCTTTTGGCTTCTTTGGATTAGAGAACCCCATTTGAAAATAGTATTGAACAATTTTGACCGGATTGGTCGAACATTTATTACTATTTTAAGTTTATCATCGAATTTAGAGAACTTTATAATAAGGCACTCGCAGGAAGCACTAACACGGAAGCGTGTGAAAAAAAAAGACACTACGCTCATATCAGGTATGGTGGTCATTTTTGCTGTGAATGAGAAATCGCTACGTCATTTTGATTTCCCTCCATATTTCGTGTTGCGAGCTTGTACGCGATAGTTTCGAATGAAATGTGGCAAATCAAAGATATTTCTCAGTAAAGTTCGTTACAATGTGACATATGAAAATAACTTAAAATATGATTTCTGTCGGATATTTCATTACACAGAAACGTAATGTGGGTGGTTTGTGTTTTCTTCATACTTCCGTTTCAGAGCCTTCTTGGGGTATCCTATTCCGAACACTTTCTCTTTACTCGGGCAGAAAACTCACCTTCTACTTTGACGCAGTCTGCGTTGCTAGAAGCCAAATTCACACTGAAATCGTGGGAGAGTGCACCACCAGGAGTAATGGCTCCAAATCCGTAGACTTTAAATACGCTGTCCGAAATAAAATTTTCAACTATCTCGCCGACTGCCCGAATTGCAACTTCGTAGTCATTTTGCTTATCGCTCAAATGATGCAACGGAGGAGTTGGACTTTGATTGGAACCTGCAAAGTCAGCAGTTATGGTCAGACTGTCAATGAACTGCAGACAGTTACTGTACATTGTTATATTACCTGTGAAATCGATCTGAACTGTGCCGACCAATTCAAAACCCACGGCGACATACTGACTAAATGTGGGATTCCGAGGAATTTCGCCCACATAGATTTCTCCGGAATGATTGTAAGATTCGCCTTGCTGTGCCTTGCAACAAAAATCACGTAAAAGGAAAGTTCGAATTAACGTTAAAAAGTAAAATGAAAGTCCCATTTAACAGAGATGAAATTGGACACTAGATTTTCACACACGGAAGGCACACAGCGTAGTCTTCCACTAAATCCTCTTTTTGGGCCATCTTTGGAGTGTCAAATTACAGGCAGTGATTCGAAATGGGCTCCAATTAAATTCAAATTTGAAAAAAAATCGGCAGTTTACCGTCAAAATAAATATAATACCTGCATAGCATTATCAATGAGAAGAAAATGGTTTTGTGGATTCTTGAGCTCATTTAGGGTTGTTTGAAAATGTCCAATCATTTTTATGTCTCCCTCGTTATCTTCTAGTGCGTAAATTTTTAGGGGACGATCGTAGTCGCCATCACAGAGAGTTTTCACTGATAAAGTCATTTCGTCCCATTTCACGAAGCTGATATCTCTCATCACCTGCACAATAGAGAAATACATCATAACGACGCATCCAGATAGTGACAGCTCTAACTCGGATTTGCCGCTTCAGTGGGAATCAACTCGAACTCTCTCACAGTCTCACTGTCTACTCGGATGTAGCCTAAGAGCCACCTATTTTCAAATCAATATAACCGGTGTATTGACTGAAATCAGCTTAGATTTTCGTGCTTGACGTATCAACGGACGAGTCAAAATGTATTATAACGCGAAAATGCATGCGATTAAGCAATAATAGCGTCAGAAATATTCCTATTTGAATAGTAGCACAAAGTTGCCTCCCACTAACGCAGTACTCCGAGTTGGAGCCCACTAAAGCGCGAGTTCGAGTTGTCACTATATTCATTTGATATGTTGATAGTCATGTGCTTGCAACAAACGGCACGCAAAAATGAATACACAACGTTTGCTGAGCAAGATGTGAAAAGGTTCTACCTTGACGCGCGCCTGTGGGTGGGCAACAACATTCACACCAGTGCACAATGAGTTGCCTACCTTCAGGGGCTAATACGTAAGGTTAAAATGGCACTCTCCTTTTTTTAGTACTGGAGGTCAACAGATTACTTTAAGAAAAAAGTGCAAAAAATAAGCCAAGGGGCATAAACTAGTGCAACCTTGAAACAGAATACTAGAATTCTATTCTTCTTGAGGCGCTGGAGACAAAGCGGATACATTTCCGCCTTGCTTTTTGTTCTTTCTTTCGCATTTCGGCTTGTTCTTCACCCTTTCGTTATAATATAGGCTCCCATGTCCCATCTGACAAGTGGAGCCTGGCAGGTGCAAGTATCGAGTTAGAATGTGCTGCGCCTACCCCGGACGTGAAAATTACGCAACAAATGACTTAGTGATATCACTAACTGCTTGCCTTATTGGTGTGTGCAACATCCAAAAATCCAAAATTCTGCAAACAGAAGAAATCGATGAAACGTGTTTTGAAAATTATTTTATTACAGTACTTAATTCGAGACATCCCTCAGACATACGTCTTTCGTACCTTGTCTCCCACGCCATCCGCCGGAGATTTGAGTATTTTGAGGAACACGTCGCCCTCGCCAGAAATTCCCTTCCCACTGAATTCAAGGGTTATTTTCTCGTCGCAATTCAGTTTGAATAGGACAGAGTAAACATCTCCAGAAGGCTCGGATACGGAAAGTTCAACCTGCAAATAGACGAAACATGAGACGCGATCTGCCTTTCTGCACACAGTGCAGCAAGGACAGGTTTTTGCCTCAGACTGCCCCTCTTTCTTACGTACCTTTCCCTTAGAATTTATTGTAGCTAGAGGCGTCTGCAAGGTACCACGAAGGTCCTCATCACCGGGCATATCGCAGTCAGAAAAGCTCTTATAAACCTCAAACACAAGGTTCTGCTGCTCTTGAAATTTGAACTGTATCTGCACTGTTTCTTTAAGCTGAGAGTCATAGTCATCCCGGGACAACCTAGATCGGTATACTTCCTGTCTTCCCTTTTGACCGTCCACTGCCAGGTATACAATACACATAGAGTTCAATTTATCTTCACCTTTGTATCTGAAAAGGGAAGCAGAGTCAGATTCTATGATAATATCGGACTTTTTTGGGATCAGGATTCTTAAGAAACCAGAATTCGACAACAAAGATGCGAAGTGAAGATGCAAAGCGAAGATTTCGGTAAAATCCAGCCCTTTTGGAATTACAAATAGTGGAAATACCCCCAAAGGACAGATAAGACGGTCGAAAGCACTTAAACAGTTAACATAATATGCACCCTAAAATCATCCTTTAGCTTCTTCCGGACCCTCTTTAGCCTAATATTGAGATATACAGTTGAAAGTCAACAGACGCACGTATGCTGCTAGTGATAAAACGTTTGGTTTTTCAAGCGCTAGTCTGCCTTTTTGAAGATACCATGCGTTACACGCACACAGACAAGGTTTTTTTTTCCGCCGAATCGATTGACTACGCTACACGCTGAGCCAATTAACTTTAAAGAGTCCATGTCGGGGACGAACGTTCTGCTACAGGGGACTTACCTGCAGCCCATCGTCACCTCCATTACGTCAGTGGTGCTCTCACCAGCCTCCTCTGGGCTGATGATATTGCGGCTCCAGCCCGGACATTCTTTTCGCTTCGCTTCTTTATCTCCAGCACTTTGTTCATCACCTGAAAAAAATCGTAACAATTTCAGAAAAAAAAATATTTTATGTGGGCGAACCCTGAAAATCTTAGGGAGACAATAGTTGTTCTTTCTTCGTTATTTCGTTGTTAAAGTATGTGGTGGCTGTATGTCAACGCGTTCGGATCTGAAGTAATGCGGACGCATAGACAAAGAATCACACTAAATTGTTGTACTTTTACTGTATAATAAAGGTACAGTTCAACTCTGACTAAAGAGAATTTGTGCGAGATAGTGCGTGTTAATTTTTTTGTGCATAAGGCAGCTCCTTTGTCCTTAATTTCTGTACAAAATTGTATTTGAGTATATTGTACTTCTGTGCGCATGCATATTTAATCACAATATTATGCTTAAGAGTACACATAAAAATTGTCCGTAACTACGCACAAAATTTGACTACAATGCGGCATTAAAGAAAACTTCAGCAAAAAAAAAAAAAAAAAAAAAAAAAAGTTGGAGAGAAATGTGACGAGATGTGGACAATTTTGTGCATAGTTTTGAGAGCAGTGATGAAGAGCTCTTACTCAGGAAGTTGTAAATGCCGTTTCTGAATCCGACATACAGGTATGCTTGGCCAGGTTCAAGCTTGACGTTGGCTACTCGGTCCTCCTTTCCCTCCACCCATATCTGCATTTCTTGCTCGGCTGGGCGCTGAACTGCGAAAGTGTACTCTCTGCCCGGGACGAAGGATGTTCCGAATGGGAAAGACTGAAAATGACAAAAAAGCAATAGAATATTAAAGTTTTAGGAGGTGCGCATTGTAGCTACAGGTTGAAGTGCTCAGTCTGAAGTAAATTTTAATTTTTCTTTTTCGAACAGACTAAATAGTCGACAGGTGATGATGGGCGGAAGAGTACTGTACATGTAGTTTAAGTTTATCCGGCCGACCACATGCCCCCGTAACGTTAAAAGCGTGTTACGAGGAATTAATATTATTTTTCCTTACGTGCTACGTGCTTAGTTCTTTCGTGCTTCCCGGTCCCCTTATTTTCGCTTCAGGCTTTCATTAGAAAACAGGCAATGAGGCCCTTGCCCTATCCTCCTGTCCCCGGGATGCGACGTACAGGTGGGCAATTTATTTCGCTGCATATCTGCACCCCTTGTGGCACCCCTGCAATTTTCGGTAGAATGCCCTTCTCTCCAGAATTCAGGTCTAGATCCGTGCCTGCTGGAGAATAGTTCTCAATGCCTTCCAATCGTTTCTATTGTTGCGGAGCGTTTCCTTGCAAAGACCTAGTAAAAAGCGTGTTGACAGACGTACATCTTTGAGCACCCACTTCTCACGGAGCGGGTCCTCAGCGTTGGAGATGAAGGTCCTGAAGCCCATGCCCTTCTTGTCCACGCCGTCTACGCGCACGCCGCCGCACTGGTTGGGCCCGCATGCCGCGACCCGGAAGTAGTAGTCCTCCTCCACCAGCACGTGGATCCGCACCTTCTCCCCGACTTCCAGCGGGTCTCCACTCCGGCGTCCTGCAATATGTGATCATTAACTTGAGAGCCGCGGCGCTACAGGCCTAAGGGGCTGTCCATAAATTACGTAAGGCTCTCAGGGGAGGGGGGGGGGGGGGGGGGCAGAGGTCCGAGTCTCCCTTATGGTCCTATACCAAAAGCATGCTGAGGTTAGGTTATTTGCCTTACAAAAAAAAGGGGAGGGGTAAAAAAGGTCCCAACTTTGTCTAACGTAATTTATGTACGACCCCTAAGCAGATCTACGGTCATGCAGCAGTCGAGCGACGAGCAATCAGAGCCAGACTCTATTAGGGACTATTCATAAAATAACGTCAGGCTCGAAGGGTGGTGGGGTGGGGGCGAGGGGTACCGAACTCACGATGTGAGCGTACACTGACTGGTGATTGAAGGCAGTTTGAAAATGATTTGCGTAAAATCAGGAGAAAAAGCAGAAATATACTCTGCTTTATATATGATTGGAGATGTTTTAAAAATGATTGGAGATTTTGTGCAGTGAGTGGAGGAAGTGAGTTACCAGGTACCCCTCGGGTGGGGTCTGCGCTTGGGTCTGCGCTTTCCTTACGGCCGTACACTGAAAGCATGGTGAAGTTAGGTTAGATGCCTTAAGAGGGGGAGTACAGGGTTCCAAAAGTGGCCAATGTTGCCTTACGTAATTTAAGGACGATCCCTCAACACGGTTTTGAGGCTCTTTGCAACATTAGAGGCCAATCAGTTCCTGAGGTCACATTTTTTGTTTCACGCACTGCCGACACTAGTTTTTAAGTTACAGAATATCGCGAGACTTCCCGTTCGTTGCAGTAGTTGCATTACCTTGAGCGAATGGGGATGTTGCGAGGAGCCCAAAGACTAAGACGATCCACATCCTGGAATAATAATGCAATCAACAATAGTCATCAAAGTGGTTTACGAGCTATCAGGTATCAGATCGTAGTCATGGGTAGATGCGATTCCCTTTACCCTATTAACACTATCGCAAGCTTGAAAAGGAGCCACAGGAAAGTGATTATAAACTGCTTTTTAACTGTTTTATGGCTCTGAAATAGAAATATTCTTAGTGCCATTAAATGCAGACAGGATCAAAATATGGTCAAAATTGGAATCCGAAAACGCGTTATGCGGAGAACGTTGCCTCAAGGGATTGTGTAAAGGCGGATAGCGTCGTCGTAAATGTTGGCAACCAGCTACACATAACCCCCGAAAACAAGTAAACAGGAAAGAGGCCTACTTTTGCACTTCTAGACTTCCAGTGATTGCAAGAAATTTGTTCACTGGACTTTTTCCTAAGTGATCTGACTCTCGACTCGAGTAAGTTGTATGCCATGTACAAGGAAACTGCTTCAAAGGAAATTGTAAAGTAAGAAATTTCATTATACCGGTAAGTAACGAAAGCGAGTGCTCCGTTTGATTTCATCCTGCTGCCCGCTTTGTGTATATCTTGTTATGTTTTCAATGTAATCGATGCACAGTTTTCGAGTCCTGAGACCCTGGAAAATATAACAATCTGACAGTCAAACTTACTTTTATGAAGATTATGAGGAATCCACACACATATGAAGCACCTTGACGTGTTAAATTATTTTTGTTGAAGTTAAACTCCAGCCTCGATTTCTAACAACCACCACAAAACACTCGTAGACCGGCAATGCCTGTACACATGTTTAGAGACACACGTCGAATATTTTAGGAAAATACGAAAGCTGCACATGCGAACACGCGAGAAAGCGCACTAACTTGCCTGTGAGCATCATTCACGACCACGACCAAACAACAACAGAACGATGAAGTGATGGCCTCTGCCCCAGCGCAATAAGACGCGCCTGCGGACAGATAGCACCATGCTGATGTCTGTGGTACGACTGCCCGAGATATATTGTACCACGTGACGAATAGGGAAAGATAGAAAATCTAGATGCAGCCTGAGCTGCCCGCGAAGTGCGCAACGTCTTGGCAAAAGCTTCCCTCATGGAAGCGTGAAGAGGAAATCGACATGTAGGAGAGCTCTGCGACCGGTCTGCTGACGGGGACGCGCCCTTTAGCCCCTCCATTGTCAGTTTATCATCTGCTTGCAACCAAATTCCCACAAAAATATGCTCAGTTCAGTGCATATAATCCCATTTTGGGAAGTTTGCCTCTCACTATGACGCAAGTAGTGGGCGTCCTGGATTCTCAACATATCCACAAACTTACTGTATCTAACCCGCATGATTTGATTTTGAGATGAGGAGTCAGCGCGGTTATGCTCAGCACCGGATCCAGATGCATCCAAACGGGGGGGGGACTAGGTACATTGAGATACTATTAATGGATTCTACGTATATTGATCAAAACTGCTGGGATATATTGACAAAATTAATAGATTCCAGCGTACATCAATTTTTAGGAAACAGTTTTTTGCTGTTAATGTACAAAAGTTAGTGAATTTTAACGGATTTTCAGACACAGTGTTGGCGGATGGATGACCTTATTTTAACTGATTTGCTGCCGTGTCAGACCAAATTAGTCCTCTGGACGTTTTCTTTTGGAAGCTATTTTCTGTTGGATCGTTAAAATAAAGGTGCAAAAATAAACTATCGCGTTTTAGGAAAGTTACGAAACGTACTAAAATCAGGTATAAATATTGCTATAATCCCTTCAACGTGAAGAGGCAGGTCCTTCATTGGTATAACCTCATGCGGAAGGTCGAGTTTCTGGTGAAAGCGATCATCTCGCAGCAGTATCAAGACACAGAAATGCCGGGTAGTTTGGGAATTACTTGGATATAGCTAAACTATGAAGTCGGCGTATTGATGAATAATTATTGAATTAACTAAGTTAATTTACTTGGGATTTAGTAAACGTCACTGTTTCATTAGCTCTTCGGATGGATGTACTTATCGGAATAAACAACAGTACTGCCACCACGAAGGGCAACCCGAGCATGAACCAATCATTGCATCCGGTCGATATCTTCAAGCCGATCTTCCTCCAAGCTGCCGCTCGTGCGCGAAGAGGCAGCTGCGGCCAAATCACGATCACGTGATAGCTACGTGGACGCAGACAGACAGGACTGCCATTAACGACTCTCTTTCTTAGGGGAGGTAAACTATCTTTTCAGTTTAGCTGTCCCAGTTAACATGAAACGACTCCCTCCCCGAGTCTTCTCTTCAGACCATAAAAGTTGCACCGGCAAAAAAGGAGTCAATGATATGAATAAGTTAATTTCTTAAATATGAATCAAAGACGACATTTGACGATGAACAAATAATGCCTTATCATGTCGAAGTTTGCGAATCAAAGTCACACAAATATTCGAAAGAAAAAATGAATAAATTCAACATTGAGTGATCATGTCCGATCATGTTTGGGTCAAGCGCAGATCGAATTTCGATCGAGCGCCGAACGGATATCTCACATAAGCACATAAGCGTCCGCCAGGGCTCGGGCCTAGAACTAGGGATTGTACATTTGTGTCTAATATTTTCGAGGGTTGATGACGTCTCTGATATTTCGCGTGACTAATGTGTGCTAGGTGCACCGTAAAGAAGATCAGTACTTTTCTACAGAAATGCAAGTAAAGTGGGAACGGAAGATGTGAGGAACCTCTTCATCAATTTTCCGTACCGTCCATAGAGAGTGAGCACGAGACCAACGACCACGAACAGGTGACGTGGACGTTCCGCACATTCCCAGGCAGGGAACGGTCCAGGCACGTTGTCGGCCAGATTTTTAATGGAATATCTGTTGTTTTATCCATCCTGAAGTGCTGGTGCTCCAGGGTTGCCACAAGTTTTCATTTCTCAATTTCCCTGACGTTTACCTGACTTAAAAGCTGATTTCCCTGCAAAGTAAGTTTTATTGTAAAGCAACCTTTTTAACAATAATAGTGCTCCGTGCCTTTAGGTGCAGAAAAGAAGGAATCATAGCCGGATCAAGAATTGGATGCTGGCACTGAGAATTTTCCCTGACATGAAGTCGAATTCCCTGACTTTTTCCTGACTTTTCCAGACCATACCAATTTCCCTGACTTTTCCCTGACCTTTACTGACTTTACTGACATGTGGCAACCCTGTGCTCATATCGCAGTGTCACGGCACGGCCTACCTCTGCGCTTTTCCTGATTTAAAAAAATGGACCACTAAAGCAATACGTGTAGTGCTGATAAAACCGGGGATAAAAAGTGCCTCTTTGTTGCGCGTATTCAACAAGTAAATAAGATGGAAAGGTACATATTTTCATTTTCAATTTATTTTCTTACTTTGGGGTCTTGATTCATTCGAGTCCCCACAACACCCAGGCCATTATTGTATGATACCATGTTAAATCTTCGCCTGTCAACGCCTCTTCGACAGTATAGACTGAATTGCATTTACCTTCCGAATCAGTTCGTCAAGTTTCAAGTCCATGCTTTCGATTTTATTTTCAAGATCCTTGAAGGCAACTCCGAGGGCAGATCCATCTACAACAAAAATAAAGCATTTATGAAACACATCTAATACGCTCGAGACACTGATGAAGTTGTTGTAAGCTTACTTACGAGTTGCGTACAGCGCAATCATCAGAAGAGATATGAGAAGAAGAGTCCGAATCTGAGTCATCTGAAACATTTGCATTTGATCCTTAATGGCTCAAGTACAATAATACGGTATGAGACATTGGTTGGTTGAAGAGCTTTCAGATTCGGGTCATGCAGTGCTCCACAGACACCTCTACTCATGTGACTACACCCAGAAAACCGTGTTCTTGAGTTAAGTGCTTTTTACACTGCACTTGGAATCTTTTTGTACACGTCCCTTGAATGAAGTAAATGCACTTGAAATGAACATGAAATGTACTTGATTTAAGAAAATACACTTAGAAGTTTCAAGGGCACGAAAAATCGAGTACATGGTTTTCTGGGTGAGTGACTTCCCCACCATGGATAACAAGACGGCCAAAAGAATCCAACCGTGTTGGTTTCTAGTACTGACTCGTTCTTTGATAAGAAGTTAATGCAAAAATTGATTTTTCACGCGAGCAAGTAGGGCTTAAACAGAGCGTGCTCCAAAAGACCTCATTTCGATATACCTTTATAGTTTCCCAGATCGTACTAGGTGTATCAGGGTGGTACAACAATACAAGCCATATAGTGTATAGCACCACTGACTTGGTTGAGACGAGATGCTCTAGACTGCTCGCTGAGGCCGGAAAATAATCCGAAAATAAGGTTATTTTTTGCCCGAGACGCACGGTTACGGAGATATAGACAGCTCGAATGTACGGCAAAACCGGGGTGTCATCCGACGGCTCGGTTCCCGACAATGGTAGGATTCTGCGGGCTCGCGCTTGGTTCTAAATCTTAACTTTGAGCGTCCATATCGCATTTAATAACGGTCATAGCATGAAAATTCCTTTATACAATCCATACAAACGTCAACATCGTCTTGGACATCCAAATTACTCTTATGGCAGGCCACACCAGCACATAAGCTCTGAGCGCCATTTTACAATTTTGTGTTTCTTTTCAAATTCACGCACACGTCCTGAAATTTATTTACAACATGAGCAAGATGAGTTTTAACCTAACATACTCCAGCAAACCCGGTCTCAATATCTCTCACACTTTCCGAGATTATCCTAGCTATTTGGGCGGTCCGCTATTATGAGCTCTTCAAAATGTAGCACCATTGGGTTCGTCGAGACGAGTTGCTCTTTTTTCCCCTCGACGCACGGTTACGGAGACACAGACAGCTTGAAAGTACGGCATAACCGGGGTGTCATCCATCTGACTGCTCGGTTCCCGACAATGGTAGAACTCTGCGGGCTCGCGCTCCACTCTAAATCCTACCTTTGACCGTCCATAGCGCATTTAATAATGGTCACAGCTTCAAAATTCTTTTTCACAGTATGCACAGACGTCAGCATCTTTCAGGAAATCCAAATTTATTATACCGCGTACCAAACTGAATCATACTTAACATAAGGGTATTTTCAGTTTTCAGCCCCCAGATTAAAATTAAGTGACGACCCCAAAATTCGACTTTCCACGGGAGCAACTAGAGCATAAACCCCAACTGCTCCAAAAAAACCATATTAATATCTCTTATAGTTTCCGAGATCGTCCTAGGTATTAACGGACTGGCCCAGCCCATAACTCGTTCTCTTCTGCTAC
>CABIKL010002007.1:0-13602 GCA_902196195.1 Aptinothrips rufus
TACTCTTCCCTCCCTCTTTCCCCCCCTCTCACACCTTCCCCCCCCCCCCCCCCTTCTCTTTCTCCTTCCATCTCTTTTTCTCTCCTTAAAAAAGCTTATGATACAAATTCCTCAATATTTTTTTATTTTATATATTATCCACTTCCGTGCGGCCTGCGTCAGTTTCGCTGAGCCCTCGGCTGAGTTCTCTCCTCTCCTCCGCGGCGCTCCGCCGTCTCGGACTGTGCTGCTGCTCGCTGCTGCTGCAGTGGCAATGATGCGGGCGGCTCGCCGTCTCACTCGCTCTCCGCGCTGGCTGTGTCGCTCTGTCTCTCTCACTCAGTCGAGCCGGCCACGACCCACGACCCGCCCGTAACTGACCACTACTGCCGAGCGCAGGAACGGACTGGAGAACGTGCGAGTGAGATGGAGTCTTGTGAACTTCGTGTAAGTGCGAGAGAGAGATGCCAGGGTGGGGATCAGCGTCCTCCTGTCTCTCTCGCACTCACACATACACTCCTCCATAGGACTGCATCTCTCTCGCACGTTCCCCAGTCCGTCCCTGGGCGAGCGGGCGGTCCCGGCGGCGCGGCACAGCGGATACAGAGGATACTGAAGGACGCCCGACCTGTCATTTCAAACCTGGGCGTTATTGCAGACAGCTGCCCCCACCCCCTCCCCCTCCCCGCCCCCTCCTAGTCGTAACACGCGCTATTAGCCTACTCTGCGGCACTCGGCACGCCCGTGACCCGATTCAGAGCCCACCGGCCTCGTGACGGCAGCTCGGCCCGGAAATAACAGCGGAGCAGAGCGGGCGGGGCCCAAAGAACAGGAGTCGCTCCGCTCCTTGTTGGCGTATAATAAAATGCGTTTTGCAGTGCCTGTCTTATTTTGATACGCCGCGCGCCGTAGGCTGGGCTTGCGAACGGTGGCACGGTGGCACAATACCACAGACCCCTTCCCCTCCCCTTCCCCTCCCAGCCCCTCCCTGGCCCGTCCCCTTCCTCTTTCTCTCGCATTTCGTGTGACAGGCTCCCACTTTGCGCTGAAATATTGGTACGATTGTTTCATTTCATCTCCCTGATCCGCGCGATCTTTCGCGCTAGAGTTGGCCAACGCGTCGCAGGGAACGGTATGTGTGAGCCCCTGACTGCTGGTGCACTCTAACCGACTGCTGCGATGTCGCGGGTTCGAATCTCAGCCTAAGCAGCGCATATTTTTCTTGCCCCGGGTTTTGCCACCCACACACCGGCTCCGGAGGAGGCCAATCAATGGGAGAGGCGGCGCGGAGCGGAAGAGAAGCTCGCGATTAGTCAGTTGGCGGGACTTCCCTCGCGTCGCGTCGGCTGGCGGCTCCTCCCGCGTCCTCTCCCACTCACGTCCGTCTTCTCTGCCGCCACATTCGTCACGCGCAGCCCGTCACTTGATTTATTAACGACTCCTTGTCTGTCTGCCCCGCCCTGCCCAGCCGTTGGATCGGGACCAGCCCAACGGACGCGCGCAGTGGCGCTTCACGGTGTTCGCCCAGGACGAGGGCGGCGAGGGCCTGGTGGGCTACACGGACGTCCAGGTCAACCTCAAGGACATCAACGACAACAACCCCGCCTTCCCGCAGGGCGTCTACTTCGGCAACGTGACCGAGAACGGCACCGCAGGTGAGAGCACACTGTAAAAATTTTAGCCGTCGTTCACTTGTTTTTTCAACGATGTCGTCATTGCCGCTTGATGACAATGTCGTCACTCACATAATGTGCATAGCAAGTTAGAACCTCTTTGACGATGCTATCGTCACGTACGACGAACGACGTGTCGTTTAATTGAAAGGATGTGTGATCATTTTGCTCCGATAAAGATTTCGTCAAAACTTTTGTCGTCAAGTGACGACAGACCTTTACAGCGCAGTGCTCCAGCTCAGCCCTCGGTTCAGCCCTCGATTGAGCCCTCGGTTCAGCCCTCTAAGCCCTCGGCTCGGCCTCCACTCATGCTCCTCGCAGTTCGTCCATTACTTCTCTAACTAAACGCGATGCTCTTTCGTTGCAGGCATGGTGGTCATGACCATGACAGCCATCGACTATGACGACCCGCAGGAAGGAACCAACGCCAAGCTGACCTACTCGATTGAGAAGAACGTGATCGAGGAGGAGACCGGCTCCCCTATCTTCGACATCGAGGCGGACACTGGCGTGATCAAGACGGCCGTGTGTTGTCTGGACCGGGAGAGGACCCCGGAGTACTCCATCCAGGTCGTCGCTATAGACGGCGGGGGGTTGAAGGGGACTGGTACGGCGTCGATACGAGTCAAGGACATCAACGACATGCCTCCCAAGTTCACCAAAGACGAGTGGTGCACCGAGGTGGATGAAACGGACGGCACAAGCCTCCCAGAGATGCCAATCTTGACCGTGACAGTCCATGACGAGGACGAAACAAACAAGTTCCAGTACAAAGTCATTGAAAATTCTGGACTTGGAGCAGATAAGTTCACCATGGTCCGGAACAATGACGGGACGGGTTCCCTCAAGATTGTTCAGCCGCTAGATTATGAAGATCCCCTGCAAAGCAATGGCTTCCGGTTCAAGATCCAAGTCAATGACAAAGGGGAGGACAATGACAATGACAAGTACCATGTGGCGTACTCTTGGGTTGTTGTACGGCTCAGGGATATCAATGACAATAAGCCACAGTTCGACCGCCCCAATATTGAGGTCCGCGTGTACGAGAATGCTGAAATAGGCAAGAGCCTGGAAACATTCAAGGCCACAGATCCCGACCAAGGGGGAAAGAGTCACGTCACCTACGCTATTGATCGCTCCTCTGATCGTCGTCGGCAGTTCGCTATCAGCCCTGAAGGCACAGTAAATATTCAGAGATCTTTAGACAGAGAGGAAACTCCGAGGCATCAGGTGAAGATCCTGGCAATTGATGACGGAGTTCCGCCAAAGACAGCCACTGCAACCCTCACAGTCATTGTTGAAGATATAAACGACAATGCTCCCACATTCCTCAAGGATTACCGGCCAGTGCTTCCTGAACACACCTCAGCTCGCAGTGTGGTTGAAGTTTTAGCAACTGATGACGATGATCGCTCCAAGAGCAACGGGCCACCCTTTATATTCCGTATGGATCCTTCCGCTGACGATGTCATCAGAGCGTCCTTTAAGGTGGAACATGACCAAAGTATGTATTTTGTTTTGCAAGTGAACTTCTTATTTTTCATGATTTGCATTTGTTATTGAACACATTAATACTTAATTTTGCGCTTCTTACAGAGGGTGCCAATGGTGACGGCATGGCTGTAGTTTCATCTCTGCGTTCATTTGATCGAGAGCAGCAAAAAGAATACCTTATCCCCATTGTTATTAAGGATTCTGGAAATCCTGCCATGTCTGGCACTAGTACCTTGACAGTTATCATTGGTGATGTTAATGACAATAAGATGCAATCAGGATCAAAGGAAATATTTGTCTACAATTACATGGTAAGGAGTCCTCAGTCTACATGGCATACGCTTTACTTGCAATCAGAGTAGAATTAAATTTAAAAACTTAATAACAAAATATACTTTTTCCTTGAATGTTACAAATTATTTCTGTCTAAAATTTACTCATGTTCTGATTTTAGGGCCAGGCTCCCGACACAGAGATTGGTCGGGTGTATGTTTACGACCTGGATGACTGGGATCTTCCAGACAAAATGTTCTATTGGGAATCAATGGAGCATCCAAACTTCAAGTTAAATGAACACACCGGCATGATTACTATGAAACATGGCACCAGAGATGGAAAGTACCATCTAAGATTCAAAGTATTTGACAGAAAGCATACTCAGACTGATGTTCCAGCTAATGTCACTGTGACTGTGAGAGAAATACCTCATGAAGCTGTGATAAATTCAGGATCCATTCGAGTATCTGGCATTTCAGATGAGGATTTTATTCGAGTTTGGGATTACAGAGTATGTATTGGTTTTTCTTTTGTGCGTGGTAAAAATTTTCATTTTCAAGTAAGCTAACGTGTGGATCTTTAATATTACAGACCCAAGGTGTGATGCGAAGTAAGGCAGACAAGTTCCGTGAGAAGATAGCTGACTTACTTCATGTGGACCGGGAAAATGTGGATGTTTTCAGTGTACAGTTACGACGTAGAAATCCTCCACTCACTGATATTCGATTTGCTGCTCATGGGTCTCCATACTACAAACCTGTCAGACTTAACGGATTAGTTCTAATGAAGAGAGAAGAGGTATGTATCTTTATATGTTGGAAAGACATAATGCAATCAAAAGAATCCGAAATTAATTATTTAATTTTTCCTTCCATAGATTGAAAAGGAAGTAGGTATCAATATTACTATGGTTGGAATTGATGAGTGTCTGTATGAAAATCAGAACTGTGAGGGATCTTGTACCAACCAAATGGAAATCAGCAATCTCCCTTACATGGTTAATGCAAATAAAACTGCACTTGTTGGTGTTCGGGTTGATATTATCCCTGAATGCACCTGTGGAGCAAGAAACTTCAGCAAAGAAGAATCTTGCAGAAATAGTCCATGTCACAATGGTGGTCGATGTCAGGAAGGAAGAAATGGTGTCACGTATGTTCCTCATTCCTTGATTTTGTATGTATCCTTTCCCAAGTCTCAAATTCTGCTTTTACTTGATCTTCTTGCTCTATTTATTGTAGGTGCTCATGTCCAAGTGGATACAGTGGACCTCGTTGTCAGCAAACTGCTAGGAGTTTCCGTGGCAATGGATGGGCGTGGTACCCACCTCTAGAATTATGTGATTCCTCACATCTCAGTCTGGAATTCGCTACTCGCCATGGTGATGGTACTCTCTTGTACAATGGGCCTATTGTTCCACCAGAAACTGAAGAAGAGCTTGTTTCAGGTACCACTTAAGTATCTGTTTATTGTAATTAGTGTTGGCATCTCAGTTATCTTAAATACAGGTGTAATATAAAAGCAATTTTAATTTTTCAGATTTTATTGCTCTTGAGTTGGAAAAAGGTAATCCAAGACTTTTGATAGATTTTGGCTCTGGCACATTAGAGTTGCGAGTGAAACCAAAACACACACTAGATGATGGAGAGTGGCATAGAATTGATATTTTCTGGGACACTGAGGTACAGTAATGAGTAATGTTAATAAAAACTAATTAAAACTTAATTTTTTCTCGTTTTGCGTTCAAATTAGTATGTAGAAAAACTGACGTGTATAATTTCTTGTTTCAGACTGTGCGATTAGTTGTGGACTTCTGCAAAGGAGCTGACATTGATGAATCAGAAAATGGTTCTCCACCATTGTTTGATGACTCGACATGTTCTGAAAGTGGGACCATTCCTCCATTCAATGAGTATCTGAATGTCAATGCACCCCTTCAAATTGGTGGTTTTTATGTAGATGAATTTGAACCGTCTTCATATCATTGGCAATACAAACCTCATGGCAAAAGCTTTGATGGCTGCATCAGAAATATTTTCCACAATAGCAAAGTAAGGAGTATAACTTTTGTCATCAGTATTGGGAGATAAGATTAAATTTGTGTATTACTTCAAAGAATTTTGAAGAAGTTCAATTGGAGAAATGATCTAATCCACATTATTATTTTTTTCAGCTTTATGATCTAGCTCATCCTGGTTTATCCAGAAACACAGTTGCTGGCTGTCCTCAAACAGAAGAACTTTGTGCTCAATCCGACCTTACCTTCCGATGCTGGGAACATGGCATATGTACTGGTAGTATGACTGAGGCACGCTGTCAATGTCTGCCAGGATGGACTGGACCCTCATGTTCAGTGCCCACAACTCCCACAACATTCAAGCCTCAGAGCTACGTAAAGTATGCCCTTTCATTTGATCCTGATAAATATTCAACAAACATCCAGTTAAGGTTCCGTACAAGAGAGCAGAATGGTGAGCTCTTCCGTGTCAGTGATCAGCATAATCGCGAATATGGAATCTTGGAGGTTGGTAGTAATTATTAACTTCAAGACAGTTTGGTTTCTGGTTTCATCTGTGTAACACAGCTTCTTTATTTCTTTTTTATCTTTTCAGATTAAGGACCGAAGGCTACACTTCAAGTTCAATTTAAATAGTATACGTACGGAGGAGAAAGATCTGTGGCTTTCTGCTATGTATGTTGATGATGGCCAGTGGCACACTATCCGTGTAAATCGTCATGGCTCTGCAGCATTCTTAGAGTTAGATGGAGGAGAAGGTCGAAGGTACAATGAGACCTTCACTTTTGGTGGCCATCAGTGGTTAATTGTTGACAAACAGGAGGGTGTGTATGCTGGTGGAAAGGCTGAATACACAGGTGTAAGAACTTTTGAAGTCTATTCGGATTTCCAAAAAGGTTTGTTTTGCATTCTTATCTGTTATTTTATATACGTGAGTGTGCATCTAATTACAAAATCACTATGTATTCACTATTTGCTGTAACTCTTTATTCAAGGTTGTCTGGATGACATTAGGTTGGAAGGGAAGCACCTTCCCCTTCCACCAGGTATGAATGGAACTCAGTGGGGACAAGCCACGATGGCCAGGAACCTGGAACGCAATTGTCCCTCGAATAACCCATGTGCAAATGTGATATGTCCTGATCCATTTGAATGTGTCGATTTATGGAATGAATATGAATGCACGTAAGTACCCTCCACTCGTCAGTTTCCGAGTCAGTAACTGGTCTAGTTTTAATGCTCTAGGTTTTCTAAGGCACATCTATTCTGTTGTTATTTTTGAAGAGGGGAGAGGGGAGGAATATGTTCTTGGCGGGCAGCTGGACAGCTGAAAGTACCCAGTACTCAACAACTTACAAATCCTCCTCGTCCTCCTTCTCACTACTTGATAAGTTAAGATAGGGGACCCTAGGCTGACTACTGAGGGTCCCTAAGTTAAGATCTCAGAGTCAATGTATTCAAGTCAGACAGGTCCAGCAGGCAGATGGACGGACCGCGAGCCGACTGGCAGACAGACAGACTCATGCCTTAAGTGCTTCCTGTAGGGCACTCAAGCATGCAGTGTGCACACACTGTGACAAGGTGTGGTGCACAGACCGTGCTCCTCCTGCTCCTGCACTCCTTGCCTCCCCGCTCCTCCTTCTCTTCTCCTTCTCCTTCTTCTTTTCCATGCCCCCTCCAGATGAGACTGCTTTGTTATGGTATAAACAACTTCAATTCATTTGCAAGCCTCAGGACTTACAATCATTCAGCTCATTTGGCTGGAGTCACTTGAATCTTTTAAATTTACATCAAAAGTCTGCTGTCTGGATATGAGGTGACTCTATGTATGTCAGCAATCAATTTCATTTTTGTTGTTGTAATGTGGCCTTCTGTTTTTTGGTGGCAGGAGGAAGGAGGGGGAACAGTTTGTTGGGCTCACCTCGGCTCACCTACAATAGCACCATCATAGGCTATTGGCTAAGACAGGATGTCATCTCCTCCCCTCCTTCTTTCTCTCTCTCTCTCCACCGGGGCCCCCTTTCCCCTCTCATCCTGAGTCGCTCTTTTTAAACTTCCTTTGTGCTCAGACTGTGTGTCAGTGTGGTAACAGCTCTTCAGGAAAATACTCCTACTGGACTAGCTGTGTGTTATTTTTAACCCTTAATGAATATCTCTACAGCGTTGGAAACATTGTGTTTGCCCAATGGGTACCATATACCGGTGCGCAAAATTATTGCAATTTCCAGCTTTACATTTTTGTGTAGCGTAATGGATTTGAAAGTGTTTTACATTTCTGAATTTCACAGCTGTAATTGATTATCGAAATGTTGAAATGTCTACCTGAATGTTGGAATAAAACATTTGGAGACAATGTTTTTTCTCAAGCTGTAGTCTAACTTTTATATATCAGCTGATAAGCTGTCATATCATCACTATTATTAATGGTATTCATGTCAAATGCATCAAGGTTCCTTTTGTTTTCTTAGCTGTGGAGTTGGTCGCATCATGTCTCCAGACGGCAAGGGCTGTATGGATAAAGATGAATGTCTGGATAAGCCCTGTGAAAATGGCGGACACTGCTTCAATGAAGATCCTCGCACTCGCTATCGTTGTGAATGTCCTGATGGTTTCTGGGGTGAAAACTGCGAACTTGTCCAAGAGGGGCAGACTCTCAAACTGAGCATGGGAGCTTTAGCAGCCATCCTTGTCTGTCTCCTGGTCATTCTCAGTATGTTCATATTCTTTTGCAGCCCAGTGTACCGAGCCTATTTAATTTGCTGCATATTTCTGCTAATGTTTGTGCTTTAGCCAAGTAAACGCTTAAATGTATTACTTTTATCTTGTCTTTAGCTTTGATTTTGCTTATTTTTTTCAGAATGATTTTTTTTTTTTAAACTTTGGTTCAAAGTGCGTTCCCTTGGCGGGGACACCAACTTTCAGAAGTGTCTGCTCTGTTTCTCTCCCGCCCCGCTGGGTTGGTGAGTGTTAGAGTGAGAGCAGAATACACACGGTCAACTGTCGCTGCTTTCTTCATTGTCTTACTCTGTTCACATCGAAATGCAAAACATTCTTTGAACTTTGCTGTTAGAAGCAGAGGAGTCAGGAGAGGACGTCCACGTAACGATCTGCAGACAAGAAGGCGAGAGAAACTTAGCTCCCGGTGATGGCGAGTCCAATTGGCCACGCTCGCTATGAGAATGTCATCATTGTCCCGTGCTTTCCCCCTGATGCGCTGCCCAGCCCTGCCGTGTCGAGGACACAGGTGGTCCTAAGGCCTAGGATGCGGCAGGATGCGGCAGGATGGAGGTCCTTAGGGTCCGGCCTGCCCGCCGCGGTTTGCAGTCGTTAGGAGTGCCGTCGTTTGAGAGTGGACACGACCGCCGCTACCGCCGCTCCCTCCCTGCGTCATGTTTGCACAAATGACCGGCAGCCCGCCGCCGGCCAGTAGGGCCCTGCAGCCCTCACGATCCGCCCGGCCCGCTTCTCACTCACTCACTACTCACTCACTCACTCACTCACTCACTCACTCACTCACTCACTCACTCACTCACTCACTCACTCACTCACTCGCACTCACTCACTCACTCACATTATTGTTTTTTGTTGTTTTGTTTTTATTTTTCAACTTTTCCAGTTAAGTTTTTGTTCGGGCTTTTTCCTCAGCAAGTTGCGAGAAATGTCCTTTATTACAACGGGAGATGAGTTATATTTCATATTCTTTCCGGTCAGTAGACTCAGAAAATTCGAAACTCTGTCCTTCTTGGTTCAAGCGATATTAGCCGTCCATCGGCAGGTCTCCGGGAGTGGTGGGTCGAATACGCTGTCTACCCGTATGCCTCGCTGAGCGGGGCGGGGCGTGGCGGGGCGGGGCGGGATCCTGAAGAGAACGGTAGCATGCATCTTGCGATTGGAGGCCTGGTGTGTCCCGAGAGGAACTTGACCCACATGGGGAATTGACTCCCTGGGTCCCCACTCCCTCACCGCCACGCCCCACCACGCCCCGTAAGGCAGCCAGACTGCAGCCCCAGGCCCCTCCACAGGAAAATCAAAACTCAGATTCTGGGGCAACGCAACCCAGAAACCAAGAGTTCAAGAAAATTGAATTTCTTTTTAAGTTAAATTTAGCACCTGTTCATTCAAAAAGAAGTTCCGTATTGTCCTGGTCATTTTAGGACAGGTGTGAAAATGACCTTGAAAAATCATATTTTATACAAATTCTGTCACTTAGAGTCTGGCTGGCTGGGATTTGACTTCTCTCCTGCCCCAGAGAAGCTTTGTCCTGTTGCCACTGCAGGCGGTTGGCCCGGGGGAGGGGGGTCAGTCTCTTGGGCCCGCCACGCCGCGCCTCGACCCGCCATGACCCACCGGACCGGACCCAGCTGGGCAGGATTGGCCAGGGAAAGAGCATTGATGCCAACTTTAGGCCGCTAAAGTGGTCTGACGGCGCGCCACAAAGACTCCGGTCTCATTTGGAGGGGCGGGGAGGTTGGAGCTGGCCAGCCTGGCGACTTCATTCCTAACGTATATTTGGCAGCGAATAGATATGAGATATGAACGATCTTGACAGCAGGGTTGCGGCAGGGCGACGCATCCAGCGCTGATTGATTTGACGGATCGTTTTTATTCCGGTTCAGTTATGCCTGACAATAAAACAAATGGCTTCGTGAAGCCTTTGGCAGCTAGTCGAATGAAATGTGAAGATGACTCGCTTTGACTCGATGCCCCGCCCCGCCCCGCCCCGCGCTGCCCGAGGAGGTATTTCTTTGTCTCGAACTCGTCTCGGGCCCGGCCAGCCTCCTGCCCCTGCCTCACCCTGCCCGCCGATTCACCATGGCGAGAGGCCAGTGTGGCAAACATTGGAAAGTGAGGACAGTTTAGCGCCATTTCGTTCGTGACGCGAAAATTGGGATTGGGATCGACTAGGAAACGATGCGGAAAGGCGGCACCCCAGACTCGAGAGGAGACGGGGGGGAGCAAGGGGGACGGGGCGGAGCGGGGCGGGGGCATGGTGCTTGGGGAAATGGAGAACCTCATCGGGCTTCATGGAGATCCGCTGGAAGACGGTATTTCTCATGATTCAGGCGCTAAGGTGACGGTCACGGGTTTAAATACCGGTGCTCGGCAAGATTTTTTGTCACCTCTTACGACTGACGCTGGCTGTCCTCCTGCGCAAGCCGCGTCTTGTGCAGAGCCATGAATGTCGCAGCATTGGCTCACTCCAGTGATCCGCTCCGCTCCGCTCCAGGGCCTGGTCTGGAGCTGCCTGCACCGAGGCCTCCACCCTCTGTGGCGTCAGCGGGCAACTGGACAAACCCAAACCGAGAATCTGTGACAGCACAACCCAAGACTAAGAGTAAAATAAGTAAATGTTTTTGAGACGTATTCCAAAATGACCAACAATCTAAAAAAATGTGTTTCAGAATAGTTTCCAGTGTAATTACCAAAAATTTTAAAAAAACAAATTCCATGTTTTTGGGCTGGGTTGCTCTACGATCTCGATTTTGTTTTGTTTGTGTGGACGTCGCAGCCATAGGGGATGAGCTCGCGACTGGTCTGATCACGTGCTGCGGTCGAGTCTCTCCTCTCCAGAGTCTCGAGCTGTGCGCGCCGCGCCGGCGGGTGGACGAACCCAAAGGAGTCCCCGGCACCGTGACTCAACGGCCAGGGGCTCTTTGGGCGCGTGTCCGCTGCACGGCACGGCACGGCACGGCGTGTCTCCGCTCTGCTCGCTCTAGACGCGCTGGCCTACTTTGTGCGGGCCGGGCCGGGCCGGGTCGCGCACCGCGGGGCGGGGCGAGGCGCGGCGCGGCGTGGCGTGGCTGGGTTCCCACAGCCAGGCACGCGGCTCAACGCCTCACAGAAACACCGCGGGGGGAGGGGGGGGGGGGGGGGGGGGGGAAGGCCGTGTTCTTTTTATCTCCCGATTGCAAAAATTATCTGTCGTCCGCGCTGTCAGCGAGAGTCGATCCTGCAACCTCTCTGCTCGGGAGTTGTGTCGACGGCGTCGCTCCCGGAGGAAAGGGAAAGGGGGGAGGGGGGCTCTAGCGCGTGTCTCGCCCGACCATCACCAAGGGCAACGACTGACTCTTGCACGGGAACCTCGTCCGCACTGTCTGCCCCGACATGACGCTACCCCACGCTGGAAGGACTCTCAGTGCTTATCGGATGGCTGCGGTCCACTTCTTCTGCAGATCATAGATCATTGTGCTATCGTCGCTTTGACTATCCGTCCTCCTCCTTAGAGATGACTCCAGCGGGCTGTTCGAATATAGCACTGCAAAAGTGAAATCGATAAGTCGAGTGGTTTCTCGGAGAACTACTCATCCGAAGTCGGAGACCTGAGTTTTGCAGTGTACACTATGTTCCTGGTCGTTGCAGCCCCTTGCTGTCGAGCTCTGGGATGGACGTTTACAATCCGAGCTCATCTCACATCGGGACCTCTTAACACTGTGGAGTAGGGGGCGCCTGGGCGGCTAGCCATACGCAATCTAACCGGTGCGCTCCCCACAGGACCACAGCATTGGGGGAGATTCAAGATACTGTCCACTGCGCCCAAGAATTTCAGTCTTTCTAGCCGCAGAGCAAGAGCAGCGAACTCTACTCTACTCAATCAAATTTAGCAGGATCAGGATGATCAGGCAAACTCTGTTTCCTGTGATGCCTGTAGCTAAATCCATGTCAGCCACCTATGACATCATAGGCAGAATCACGTGATTTTTATTCTTTTAAACTTGTAATTAATTATTTATTTATTTATTTATTTATTTAGGCTGGATTAGAAACTTGTAGGAGTTGCATAACTCAGAGTACTTGCCTAGGTTCCCTTGGAGTGCTTTGTAGTTGTATTGCCTGTTGCCTCATACCAAGGTTGCCAACTCCACCGCCCCGAATATTTGCATCGCCAGCCTTGGCCACTGCCAACTGCCACTGGCTGATATAGTTCTGTCTGCCGGATGATTGACGTGCTATTGGTTTTGAATTCGAATCCCGTCTCCTTTCGCTCTCGTTAGGAATGTAATAAAGTTCGGAGGATACGGGGGGGGGGGGGGGGGGGGGCTCTGGCTTCCAGACGGTACGACTGCAGCCGGAGTTCCAGCCTCACGATTTGGGTATTAGAACCACTAGACTGACATTATTCCGCAACAGCGGCGTAGCATCAGGCAGAGAGAAAGCGATATATCATAGTCTCTGACATCCCTAACCGGCCGCTAGAAAGGAAACTGCGAATTGATTATCGTGATATTATCTTAGGCCCTTCCCGGCATCCCAGTAGCAAAGAGCACTACACTATACCTCAACTCGTGATGCAGCATTTCAAGTCCGAACTGCTACTTTGTACTTTGTACACTTTGTACGAGTGGATTGAGGCTGTAAAACCTGAGAGGATGTGGCGTGGCGTGTCCTCAGCGCGCGATGTCCTCAATTCTTGATGCCTCCAGGGTGTCCTGTGGCTCACAAGCTGAGGACATCCGCGGGGAGGTTCCTTCCTGGAGCAGGGCGTGGCGGGGCGTGGCGGGGCGTGGCGTGGCGGGGCGTGGCGGGGCGTGGTGGGGCGGGGCTGGGCGGGGTGGGGCCCCATAAGCAGGCCGCTCTAACTCTGTCACATAAGTTCCAAGACCGTGTGTTCGTTGCCAATCCCGCATCAAGCAAGACCGTGAAAATAATTTGAGCCCTGATTTGTTTCACTTGCTGGATTGTTTCACTGCGCTACCGAGATATCCTTTTTATTCTGTTATCCTTTTTGTCCCGATACAGGAGGTGACTTGCATTCGTAAGTTGCTTTTATATTTTTGTTTTTATTCCTGATTGTATTTTAAGGCTGGGAGTCGATTACATCGAACTGAGGGTTGTATATGCGGTTTTGAAACTGATGGGCGGGGCGTGGCGGGGCGTGGCGGTCGTCCTCCACCCAACTTATTCGTTTCCGCGCAGCGTTCTGAAGGTCAGGGCAGCGGGTTCGTTCAGCGGTGTGGATATGGTGAACTTCGGAATATAGCCAGGAACGCGGCGAGGTGTGGCGTGGCGTGGCGTGGCGTGGCGTGGCGTGGCGTGGCGTGGCGTGGCGTGGCGTGGCGTGGCTCGACACTTCCACCGCCCACGCCACTCCACGCCACGCTACACCGGGCAATATTTGCTGAGGTCAGGGGCGCGCCGCGGACTCCGATGTGTGTTGGTGTGTGTGTG